>LPNX010416963.1:91044-114786 GCA_001517045.1 Pseudotsuga menziesii
GAAATCCATACACGACCCTCATTTGACCCCCACACCCTCAAGAAGGCTTTAAAATATGAAAAGGAGCTTAAAAACCCCTAAAAAGAGCCAAAATAGCTCTCATAGGGGCTAAAGCCTTCAAAAAGGGGCTAAAACCCCTCAAAGGAGCTTAAGACCCCCAAAAGAGCTAAAGATTGAGCGAAAGGGGCTAAAATCCCAAAAATGGGGCTAAAACCCCAACCAAGGGGTTAAAACCCTAAAAGTCTTGAGAAAAAGTATAAATAGAGGGGCGGGGGTCACTCTCAATGGATTCCTTGTTTGCATATTGTTATGTTACCCGAGTGAGTGCCTTGAGACCATTTGCCTCTCAAGCCATTTAGCCTCCCTCTTATCCATTCTCCCATTGAGCCATAGCTTCCCCATTCTCAAGAGAGGTGCTCTCCGAAGCTAGGGCATGGTGGCCCATTTCCACCCATAGAAGGTATAATTTATGTTTCATGTTGTGTTTATTTTAGTTTTTCTAATATATCTTTACTTGCAGGTTTATTTCCTAACATGTTCTTGCAGGTCTCCATTGTTTGCTTATAGGTCTTTGGGTTTTCTAACAGTTGCATGTAGGGTCTTGGAGCTTAACCCATAACCTTGTGTGCAAAGGGGTTTTTATTTCTATTCTTTTTCATTTTCTTTATGTTTTTCTTGCACAACCATCAGGAACCCTACCCTTCCATCCTATAGACAGAAGGTAGCCATTCCTTCTCTATAGTAAGGGAGAAATCCATGCTACAGATGTAGGCATACCAAGTCGATCCCACAGAATCCCTGGGTTTTATTTTTGCATTTGATTTTGATTTACCCTAGTTTAAATTTCTGTCAAATCTAGCTTAGATCTCTGTTTTTTTGCATTTTTAGTTACTACCGAGCCTCCTAAAGGCCAATCCAAGCCCATTTGGCCATAGTACACGTTACTATCGCCCAGATCTAGCTCAGGATAAAAAAAAATTCACTTTCTAGAGCAGGTCGCTCTTATCGGGATGAAAGGTGTGACCAGGTCACTCATTCAGATCTGAAAGGTGTGACCCCCTCCCAGAATCCAGTTCACTTCTGTTTGCAGGTTTTGGGCGACCCCCTCACATGTTTTGTGGAAACTTTGGCGACCCTCTCGCCGCATTTTCCACGAAAAGAGAAATCTGTCTCTCATATTCTGGTTTTTAAAAATTAAGGACTGTCAGTGCGGCTCAGCCACCTTTGTCCATCAAATCTGTTTATATTTCTTTTCAGTATTTGTTCATTTTATTACAGCATGTGTAAATCAATGGTAAATGAAATGGTTAATGGATTAATAAATCTGATCAAAGCTTGATTAAAAATTATTGTAATTAAAATCAACATCTTACCTAGCCCTTCCTCCTCTACCTAGTCATCACCCTTCAAGGTATTCTGGCATAAGACGAAGGGTGAAGCTCATATAGTAATAGGCACTTCACTTGGCATTTTTCAAAACCACTAAAAATGGGTCACTTGGAAGGTAGAGGGGGTAGTAGGCCCAAGAGGCCTCATGGTGCTCAGCGTCCTCCCTGTTGACTGACCTTGCATCTGGAGGGTGACCTGTGGATCTACAGATGGGCTTAGTCCCATTGTGTTGAGATTCTAGTACCCTTTCCTGGTTGAAGAGAAATACAGGTGTAAGGCAGTCACCTAGTCAGGCTATCATAGTTTAGATTCACAAATGGTACATGTTTAAATTTTTTATTATCATTTACTACTTTCATCAACAATGTTCTGAACTCTGTGGAATATTCATAAACCATTTAAGCAGCCACTAAGTATAACAAAAAGACAAAATACATACACACAAACCATACCATATAAAACAACCAAACTCAGTTCATGATGCTCAGTGAGCCATTAAAATTTATAATTTACACTAAGTCAAACATCTGCAATCTTTGAGCACATAAGTCCCTGACTACCTTAACTGTGGGAAGTACTTGGGCTCAGCCCAGAAACTCATTGTGTGGAGTACCACGGGAACCCCAAAGTAGCTGGCTACTGAGAGGAATTTCCAAGTGAAACGAGCAATGACCCCCACCGATTGACCAGCAATCCCGTGAGGAAAAATCCAAGCGTTGTATTTTGGTAGTCTTGGTGGCCGAGTGACCACCTGAAGCCAATAGGAAGCCATTAAAACTGGGGTCCAAAAATCATTACCATATTTCACCATTTTGACATACAAATCAGACACGATTGATCCCCCACGTTCTTCCTCACACCTGAGAGGAAACCCACCACAGTTCAAGTCCTTGCACCAACACTGTCGAGACCATTCTCGACGACCCTATACACCATTAGAAGGCCATACAGCCTATTATTCAAACTTAGAATCATAACAATCTGAGCCAGACTTGCATACTACACCATCTATCCCACTGGTGAAAACCCAGATCCATTTTCCAGATTAGTGTTTGGCAGTGAACCCATGTCCACACACCACACCACCACCAACACCTCTGCTAGTGGCCCCAGCATGGCCATGCAAATCGTCATAATCCAACTACCACCACCCATGTTGACCAGTCAATTTGTCCCAGCTATAACACATGGGGGCAGTATTCCTTCCACCCACACTTCCCCACTTGGCATACATGGGGGTAGTGTCCCTTCCACCTACACTTCCCCTCCTGTCACACATGGGGGCAGTGACCCTTCCACTCACATAGTTCCTTTTACCACACTTGGGGGCAATGGCCCGTCCACAATAGTGCCACAAGTACCCCCAATTATGCAGGTGCATCATGTCCCCGCAAACCCCACCACCATTGCTGCCCCATCTCACATCAAACTTGGGTCAAACCTTCCTTTCATGGCATGTCTCAACTTTCTTGACTTGGCTCGGTTAACAAATGACCCTATCTGCCATAAAAAAATTTGGCCTCCCATGCCAACCAAACTTCACTCAGACATTCCCAAGTTTCAAGGGAAGGAAGGGGAGTGCCCCCAAAACCACATCATGACGTTTCACCTATGGTGCTCATCAAATAGCATTTTAGATGACTTGATTAGGATTAGACTGTTCCAACGCACCCTCACAAGTGCTGCATCCAAGTGGTACATCGAGCTACCACAAGCCAAGTCCCCATATTTCAACTCCTTGGCTTTCATGTTCCTGCAATATTTCCAACTCCCTGTTAGATACAACGAAGGGGTGGAGATCTTGTTATCTTACTGCCAGAATACTACGACCCACATAACTGACTAAATTAATGAGTGGTGGAAACGCCGTAGTTTTTGCAAGATTCAACTTGATGATAGAATCTTCTTAGATTGGTTCCTAAAAACTTGGCTACCACCTATAGAAAAGGACGTCACATATAAACATCCCCAATCCGAAGAGGAAGCCATCTTGAAAGCCCAACAGTTTGATCTGATCTATGCACAGTCTAGATACATTTACACTGTCATTCCAGATGCTCCTCGTGCGGGCACCTCCTACCGGGATGCACCGTGTAATATCCCCGGTTTTGACCCTGGTTGCATTAAAAGATATAATGATGTATATATTGTAATTAATCATGGTGTGGAGCTAAAGGCAAAAGCCCCACCATTGAATTGGTTGTGTTATGTTTCGACAATTGGGATCATTGCTGATGGTATATCTTGCTATCCAACACATTCTAGTTTTGGCATCATGTAAATATGTGCTTTGATTAAAATGAACCTACATCCAGCTACGACACTGCAATGTTAATAAAAAGGGCATGATTTTCCTAAGGATAAGGAGGGGGAATTATTGAAATTTGGGCCTATGGGAAAAATCCATGTGTCAGCTGTTGAACCCATTTGGTTGTCACCCAACCTTTTTTTCTTGCTCAGCTCTGCTTGTCTCATCATCCAACTACCACATTAAATACCTGATGTTAGTTGGGGCAGTTATTGCTGGGTAGTGGTGGGTGTGGCAGGACTGTCAGTCCTTGCCCACATGCCCACTCCACCAGCACACTCTTGAGCTTCATGTCATGGGGGAAGAGGAGGAAATTCCCATTCTCTCCACAAATCCATGATCATGATTCACGGTCATTCCATGGTTTTTACCCATATCTCCACACACATGCGGGGGATATTCATTGCTATCCTCACGCAGGGACGCACGGGGTTTCTCCTCAAGCACAAGGTTCAACTTTGTTTTGGGACTCACACAGCGAGTTGGGAAGCCATGTTCCGTCACTCATGATTTCCTGTGAATGAGCCTTCACATTCTGGGTGGTGTATATGGGTGTGCTTGTTCTCCTTACCAATTGTGGTCGGTGTTTATGTTTTCCCCCTATTAATACTGGGAGTCTGGATTCTCTTCCATTTGTGGACTATGTAATGCCGTTGTTGTTTCATTGTGAGATTGGGGTTGTCATTCTTCCACTGGTTTTGGGTTGTTGTGTGCACAATTATCTTTGGGTTGCCGATGAGTTGTTTTGGCCACGCTAGGGCCAAGAACGACTCTGAATCACCTTGCTTGGCTGGAACTGCATTCATCATCTTTGGGTTGCCGCCCTATTTCCTTTTGTTTCTTCACAGAGTTTTGAATTGGTTTGTTTTACTATGGGTATGCAGTGGTTGGTCTTCGAACTATGTGGAGTGGGATTGAAGGCTAGGTATGCTTAGGAAACCTGGTGTTTGGGAGCCACACAGACAGAGTTAGACAGCTAGCTTTCTTCTCCACAACCCCTGGATAGCACTGGAAAGGGAATTTAGGGCCTGAGGGAATGTGTAGCAGAGAAAGGATTGATTCCTGGTGTTGGGTGTGTGTGGGTGTCTTAGAAGTTAGGCTAGCTCTGGTGTAGGCATCTTTAGCTCCTCTGTGAGCTCACCAGCTTAGCATTCAGCATTTCCTAGCTCCTTGATGGCCTGATAAACCTAACTGTGTTGTCTTGGATGATTTGTGTACCTTGGCTATGTGTAAGCCTACTTAGTCCCTTATTCCTTAGGGAATCATGCCTAGCTCGGGGGTGGCAGTGTTGCTGAGAGATTGATGAGCATAGTGGCCTATGGTTAGGTGGAACATTGCAGTGACGTAGCTGGTTATGGGACGAGTTCTTGATAAGATAAGTATTCTTGACTACCTCATTTTTGCAATCATATTTGATGTTTAATAAATTATGATGAACATGTTGAATGAATGAATGTATGTTTGCTTCCACTGTGTATGTGAATGATTATGCATCTTAGCATGTTTTCTGTTTTAAGCATTTTTATTTCAACATTATATGCATGTTCATGTTCATGGGGCAGTTTGCCCGGATGTTTGATGGTTTGGTAGTGTCCTCTTCGCTGGTTGGAGGGTTGGGGATGCCATCCCATGCAGCAGATTGCATCATAGGTTCTATCTCCCACCAACCACAACACCATTCAACACCACCTGCAATACCACCACAACCAAGCAACACCCCTAGTGTTTCCTACCAAAAACAAACTCCAAACTATGCAAGAATGATGTCCCAATCCAGAGCCACAACTTCTTATGCACAACCTGCACCACCGCAGCAGGCCTAGGCATTAGCTTGCCTGAAACAGCAATACGCAGGACAAATTCCCACATTTATGGCACCGACACCCACCCAAGTCTACTATGCACCATCGGTGCAAGCTGTGCAAGCCCCCACCCCTACTCCACCTACTCCATTGGGACAGGTGTTTGCACAACAAAACTGTCCCAACCAGCCAGCCCCCAATCACCAATAAGGGGAAGACAGGAATAACCGACCCTGGAACCAAGGCAACAATCAACTGCAGGGAGGTGGTCAACAACCAAATCCTCCCAACAATGTCGCGGTGAACTGGCCAGCCCAAAATCCTCAATGACCAAATTCACCGAGGCACAACGCTTCATTGCGTACAAACCAACCATGCACACTATGTGAGGTCTATAGGCACTACACATATGAGTGTCCATTCATGGGTCGTGCGAAGCAGGCCATTAGGAATGAGGTTCAACATGCTACCAATACAACAGCCCAAGCTCAACCCAACCCGGCACCACCAGGACCCCCACCCATGGTCCTCCAAAACCCATTACCAGTTGAAGGACTAGTAGCAACTGCACCCACTCCCCAACCCAATCCAAACACCCCGGGGGAACCTCCGACAATAGAAACAGGTGTTCACCACCTGCTAGCCATGACAACTGAAGCGGTCAATTTACAGACTAGACGAAATCAGTATGGAACCAACACCGAACCTGTTGACACATCAATGACGTCTACATCCAAAAAAACCAATGCACCTCTTCAGTTACCCTATTTCCCTCCATTCCCACCAATACGATGGGTTTCCAACAATTCCACAGCTAGAGCTATTGTCAGCTACAGCATCGTGCATGATTTGGCCCAAACACCTACCGCCATGTCCGCTCTTGAGGTACTTAAAACATGCCCAATGCAAAGGAAATCTCTACTAGCTTCCCTCAGTGCCGTAGACCCCTCTGACTCCAAATTGATCACTTTTGTTTTTGACAAAGGAGAACCCAAAATTCCATCCACCATCACCTTCCAAATTCAGGTCTCAATCCAGAATTTGGTGGTCCATCGATGCATTGTTGACGAAGGGGCATCCACCTGTGTGATGTCAACATCTGTCTGGAAGAAACTCCGGTCCCCTACCCTTCAACCGTCTACCACTACACTTTGTACCTATGATGGCCACCCCACTAGAGCCCAAGGAATTCTTTCACATGTCCCCATCACTTTAGCAGGAAAGATAGTCCTAATTGACATAGAGGTTGTCAACGCTTAGTTGGACTATAACATACTCTTGGGACAAAGCTACATGTACGCCATGAGAGTCATGGCATCCACCATGTTTCGCCTTATGATATTCCCCTATGATGGGAATATTGTGATGGTGGATCAACTGACTTACCATGATCCGTAGGGGCCAATGGCACTAGCCATCGTTATCCCTACCGTTGACACTACTGTCGACAGCATAGCCTCCCCACCATTATTGAATGTAGGCCCAGGGTTATTCACTGACACCTCTATGATGGATCCCTTCCCCTTCATGTCACCTCCACTGACACTAAGTAATACTGCGAATTTGTGAATGCTCTCATCCAGCACTGCTGCACCTAAACCCCAACCGCAGTTGTAGCACCATCCGCAGCCGCAACACCATCCGTAGCCGCAACTCCATCCATAGCCACAACCTCAGTCGTAACCTCAACCTCAGTTACCAGGGAAACAATGGGGTTCATTCCCATTCAACATGATCTTTTTCCTTTTCCTTTTCCTTTTTCTTTTCCTACCATCTAAGATTGTGAGTAAGTCTATCTTGGCAACCCGCAATCTATAGGATTTCACACTGGGAGTTCTTGTGTGGTACCTTGAACCACCTATGCTACCTCTAAGGCCCCAAGATGTGTTGACTCATGTCTAGCCAATTGAGATGATGTTGCACCTACCTCTAGGTCCATCAAAGACTCCTCCCATCTCCAGGACTGCCCCTCTTCCTCTAACAGAGACTGGGGGCAAGGCCACAAAAACCATAACCAATACCATTTACATGATCTCTAGCACCAGTTTCCCTTCTGTCTCGTCTACCATGTAAGATCCACCTGATCCATCCCAACACCACTTAAGCGATAACAAAGAGATCTATAAGACCACCTTTGGTTTTACCCCATTCCCTTTAAACCATAGTGTGGAATTGATTCTTCCCATAAAAGACCAGATTTCATCACCCCGCCTTACCAATGACCCTCGTCTTGACAAGGGGGCATACCTCTTCGCTGACTCAAATGGTCGCTTCTTGAAGAAGCCGCGTAATGGGCTCTACCTCAAGAGAGTCTATGCCTGATACCCCCACTATGAGTCTCTTATAGTGTAGTTTTCCCTTTTTGTTTTACAACACTTTTTTAAACCCCCCTATTAGGGGAAGCACCATTAAATTCCAGTCCAAGTCACCTGGAGCCTATTCAAGACACCTCTCACACTTTTGAATTCAAATTTTTGTCCTCTATCTCCTAATGAGACCATCGTCTCATGTTTAACAAGTAATTTTCAGGCCCACTTCCTAGAAGTTACCTCAATTTGCGTACATAGTGAATGTAAGTGTCTTCAAACCTATACTTGCATCATGCTGGCCTTCCACCACTCATGCGAGTTCTCAGGCCACCGTCTCTAAGGCGCATCACTTTATTTTAGCATATAGTTGTCTAATCCATCGATCGCACCTTATGCGGGTCCCTAGGCCATTTCCCAGAGGACGGATCATTTCTTTTGCATGCATTTGGCATATAACTACCTCCAGAATTGCACTCACACCACATGTAGTCAAGTCCATCCACCACAACTCACACACATCTCTCCTTCCCTCTGTTCAAGAGACACCACAATTTTTGTGCCTTTGTCGTGATCTATCCCATGCATGTATTGATATGTTTAAGAGCCACCTGCTCCATCCATACTGCATGGATGACCCTGGGACCACTATCCACTATCCCAACATGGGGCACCACCTATGCCACTGCGATCGATTGACCATACCAGAGTTTCTTTTAAGCTCTTTTCTCACTCCTAAAAGAATGAAAAGATCGTCGAGTGCAACTGCTTCCTTTCCTGCTCATTAAAGTATAGGAAAGGGCATCTACATCATCTCGTTTATCTCCTTTTGTGAACCATGTGGACTACCATATGAAAAGGACCATCTTCGCATATTCAAGCCAAGACTATTCCCCTCTGCATCCTTTTATGCTTTCTCGGGCAGAGGGGCCGAACTTTATGAAAAAGCTCATCATGGGTTGTCGTTAATCTCTTTTCCAACCTTTTCATCAAGAAAATATTGCCAATAAAACTTGGTTTCATTCATGCTCGTAAAATTATTTGAATGACTGTCAAGTCGATATAGGTTTAACCTTTCCTGGCCTGACTAGACTACCAATGGTAAAGAAGTATCTCATCCCCTAAAGGATGGGTGAGCTCTCCTATGTATAATTTTATCCTTTTTCGGGCACAGGAGACTACCAATGAAAAAGAGCCCCCACCGGAGTCTTCTTCATGCTTTCATACTCTCTAAAATTGAAAGCACCATAGAGCATTTACTTTCTCAGGCTCACCAAAAATCCACGAGATCGTACCACAACGGTGTCTCTAGACACCACCCCACAGCTAACAGTTTGGCAGCATTCCCACTTTGGGTCACCTTTGTTCAGAGTATTATGCTACATGTCTTCCTTGGATCCTATCAAAATCAAAAGTGTCTACATCCCCCAAGTATTTCCCATCTGCAATGACATTCTCAGTATTACAGCTATGATCCCATTCCCATGAGTCAGTTTCATTTGCTACATGGTCCGCGCTGCTGTCATACTCTGAACAAAGGAAGTTTGAGTCTACTACACTCCCTTTTCCCATGTTCAACTCTTTCCCTCCCCCCCATTCAGTGAGTCAGTCCTTAGATTGTCTCACATCTTTCTCTTATCTCCCTCGCGCTTTTGGTCAAGGAAACACCATTTCCTTGACCAGGGGTAGGTCTCCCTCTGTCGACAACAACAACACACATATTCCAGAGGATAGACCCAGAGGTCCCTATATCTTGGTTTCATTAAACTCATTGATGAGTTCCTTGGACCACTTGAGAGGAGTCCTTAATGCCTCTCTGGATGGTTGTTTCTCACATGCTAGACTCCAGCTACATCATCGCACGGTTTAGATTCATATAGGGTATTGGTCCGTGCAGTATTTGGTCAAAGACCTTGGATTTAAACTAACTCTAGCACATTGATGAGTCTATTCGAGGGACCTAAACATGTTTATGTCCCTTATGATTTTTTGGTTGCATTAGAGACAGTGTTTAGAATCCCCAATAGTGCTTCTATATAGATTTATGATTAATGTAGCATATTTGTACCATAGAGACGAGCTGACTCTCCATCAGTGAGTCCATACAGCTATGTACTGTTCCAGATCCAGCATGACATCAGTCATGAAGATATAGCATTCCATGAGAATTCCATAGGTCCAATGTAGCATTTCTTCAGATTAATATTGTATTCAACCTCTCATTGAGGCAACCACTATGTATCATCAGTTGTACATGATCGACTCTTGTATTATAGAGCATAGATCACAATATTCATTTGACATCGTTACAAGAATGGGGATGCTCGCCTCATCCATATACATGTCACACATTATTTTTATCTCACCCATTGATGGGAACCATATTAATACAAAAACCAAAAGCCACCATGCCCCAGCCCAGGAAGCACCACCTCTCCCCAAGAAAATCCTATGATGTCCATCGGCCATACGATGAGCTCCTTCCCTCACACATCAGGGGGCAATCTGTTAACCCAAAAAGTCCCGCACTAAGCTCTACAATACCTACACCACCCAAGGACATCCATGCACGACCCTCATTTGACCCTATTTGAGCCCCACACCCTGAAGAAGGATTAAAAATATGAAAAAGGGCTTAAAATCCCCTAAAAAGAGCCAAAATAGCTCTCATAGGGGCTAAAGCCTCCAAAAAGGGGATAAAACCCCTCAAAGGAGCTTAATACCCCCAAAAGAGCTAAATATTGAGCGAAAGGGGCTAAAAACCCAAAAAGGGGGCTAAAGCCCCAACCAGGGGCTTAAAACCCTAAAAGTCTTGAGAAAAAGTATAAATAGAGGGGTGGGGGTCGCTCTCAATGGATTCCTTCTTTGCATATTGTTATGCTACCCAAGTGAGTGCCTTGAGACCATTTTCCTCTCAATCCATTCACCCTCCCTCTCATCCATTCTCCCATTGAGCCATAGCTCCCCCATTCTCAAGAGGGGTGCTCTCCTAAGCTAGGACATGGTGCCCCATTTCCACCCATAGAAGGTATAATTTCTGTTTCATGTTGTGCTTATTTTAGTTTTTCTAACATATCTTTACTTCCAGGTTTATTGCCTAACATATTCTTGTAGGTCTCCATTGTTTGCTTACAGGTATTTGGGTTTTCTAATAGTTGTATGCAGGGCCTTGGAGCTTAACCCATAAGCTTATGTGCAGAGGGGTTTTTATTTATGTTCTATTTCATTTCCTTTCTGTTTTTCTTGCACAACCATTAGGAACCCCACCCTTCCATTCTATAGATGGAAGGTAAATTCCTTCTCTGTAGTAAGGGAGAGGTCCCTGATACACCCCCAAAAAGAGTATTTTGTTGCAGTTCTTATCAAGCAGAATCCCATCCCATGCAATGAACCCAAAAACCTTGATATGTGACACATTAGGATTGTTACCAATGTGGGATTTGAAAGTAGTTTTACCATTAACATATGAGTGCAGAAATCTGTTATGAATGTATGTATAAAAATTCACGGCCTCAACCCAAATATTTGGATCAGAACCTTTCAAATCAAGCATAGAAGTCTCCATCTCTTTCAATGCTTGGTTTTTCCTCTCCACTACACCATTCTGCTAAGGTTTGTAGGGGACTGTGTGCTAGATTTGGGTTCCATTGTCCACAAAATTTTGTAGATGATTTGTTTTTATATATTCTCCACCATTATTATATATAATACTTTTATCTTGCTCCCATTAGTAGTCTCAACAAAAGCCTTGAAATTTTGAACCTTTCAAACACTTCTAATTTGTTCTTGAGAGAGAAGACTCATGTGAACCTGGAAAATTCATCAATGAATGTGAGAATGTAGCTTGATCCATTCATGCAAGTAATTTGTAATGTACCAATGCTATCATTGTGAATCATCCCCAAAATACAAGAAGACTTCTAGTTTTTCCTCGATCAAACTTGTGCTTAGGATGCTTGCCAATTATGTAACCTTTGCATATCCCTTTTGAGGATTTAATTTTCTGAAGGAATTCAACCATGAAATTATTTTTTAGCAGCTGAAAATAATTATAATTAAGGTGTCCAAACATCTCACACCATATTCAACTAACCTCATTTCCATGAGTAAGAAAGGAACTTGGCTTTGAATATAATTTTTTTTTGGAAAACTCAAATGTTTTTGCAGCATGACTTGTCTTGGCTATTGCAATGAGATTTCTAGTGGTAATTTAAAAATTTCAACATTATTACTGTTGAATACAACTTTCTTGGGAAAACTGGTATGTTCCATTTGATACACAGAGAGTAGGTTCAAAGCTAAAGAAGGGACATACATAACATTTTGAAAACTGCCATGTTCTAAGTGATTTGTACCTTTGTCTTTCGATGAAATTTTTTAATCATATCCCATGAGGATGTAGATGAAAATTTCAGAGTCCAATGATGAGAAAGAGTCTTTTATTTCAACCAAGTGATTTCAATCTCCTGAATCTATGAGAATATATTTCGACTTCGAAACACTTTCCATGATTGCATGACCTCTCTTTGGATGATCAATCTGATCTCCATTGTCCTTCTTCCTTGCACCATCTAGAAGAGTGATATTGTTATTATCCAAGATAAGGGTCATATGATAAATATTATTCTTCATGCATGATCTAATATTTCCATATTAATAACATGTTGTATTCTCCTTTCCCCTTTTCTTTTCTTTCTTTGAGCTTGAGGGCTCATCTAATTGCTTGGTATTCTCCTTAGACTTAGGATGATCAAACATGGTATTCTCCTTCTAATTTGGATTTAAATTGGCATTTGTATCCTTGGGTCCTTCAGAAAACATCACTTGATCCTTGGAGGATCTCATGGACCCTATCTAAACAAGCTTGTCATGCTCTTTGGTTAAGGAATCACTGAATGCATTCAAGTATGGCATCTTCCAATTCAGAATGGTGAGTTTTACCGAATGAAAGGTAGAGACAAACGCTGAATAATATTCCCCCAGTTTTGAAAGGATTGATAGAATAAACTGATCATCCTTCTTCTCTTCGCCACATTTTTTCAATTTGGCACCAAATCCTTGAACTTGGTGGAAAACTCATTAATGGTTTCAAAATTTCCAGGATTGATGGAAATCAATTAATTATCTAACTTATAAACCCTAAATTCATCCTTCTTACGGAAGAGACATGAAACTTGTTCCCATACTATTAGGATTAATTAATCCTCCTTTGTCCAATATAGTCTATTTGGTTATTTTTTCTAAATTATGGAGTTATTATTACTATACTAGAGTGTATGGAACACACCTATAGGTTATCTTCCACTTACTACATGTGCATGCATCGGTTTATGTTCCTATGGGAGAATTACCTACATTATAGGACCCCAATCGGAGTGCCACTAATATCCTCCATCAGTTGGTTGTGGTAGGTAAGAAGTTATGTTGAGTTAACTTCTAGTTACAATCAGTTAGATGACTTTCAGTATCCTAGAGCTAGTTTGTATGCATGAAGGGAGAGTCATTTATTTTCCCACCTAGCTCATCGGTTAACTGATTGCAGAATGATTTAGAAAGATGGAGTTAGACTAGCGAGATCCAACAAGGATTTAGACACACTGAGTTAGCTAATTAGTGAGTTATAACTGATAGATTTGAATCATATCTTTAGCATAAAAATTCTATTTATTGTGTAATTATTGTATTATTGATTAATGAATGAAGATTAATGTTGTGATTATCTAAGAAATTCTTGTCCAATTTATCTAAAATTTGTGGCATGAATTTCTTGTTCAATCTACATTCTCTTTGATTATTCCACTACATAATTCCCTTCATATATATTTCATATTTTCATGTAGATCAGTGGTTCAAAAATTTAACACATACTTATTTTGGAGTATTCAATCCATTGAGATGGAAGAGAAGATCTTTTGAAATACTGAGAAATAAGAAACCATAAGCCTCATTAAGATTATTTGTGTACTTTGAATTTTATACTACTACATTAGGATTTCGTTTTGTTCACATAGTGACTCTGTAGATTCCCTTGGAGCGCAATTTGATCTCAGTATCTTCCTTCCATTGGTGATAATAAAAGAGTAATAATATTGTTTCAAGAAGAGTCCATATTTAGTTATATTGAATGCAATAGGAGGCCTTCGAGACACCTGCATTCACAAACAAACAGAAAAATTTAGTTCAAACAGCCTGCACTTTTGAAGTTGCATTACTCCTAGAAAAATAGTTTATCAAGCAAGATGAATGAACCGTATGCAAAATTATCCAGGATTTATATGGAAACATTTATGCTTCTGGTGTAGGGTTGGAATAATTTTGAGCAATATTACTTAAGCTTCATCAAATATCCATGTAAAATTTGTGCAAGAGTTTCCTTGTAGTGATGTTTCTCTGATACCATATAAAATCCAAACACGTAAGATCTATATAACAAGGAAATTTGTTATAATATATGCATGCATATCTTTATATCAATGAGTGCCAAAATACTTGTGCAAAATCTTTCCAACAGTAATCATTATCATTAACTCAGTAGATGGTCTATAATACTAAATAATGGCATGAATAGCCAAGAAAATTTGAATCCTAGAGAGCTTATTAAAATTTAATGCATGAGAGTGGCTTACTGGTATGTTAACAACACTTGGAACATCAGTTAACTACTTAAGTGCAATGTAATTCACTCTAACCAGATCCCATAAATTAGGTTAGGGTGCCTTTATGTCTGTGGTTAACTAAGAATTATGTGAAATTAGGTAAAATATGGTATAAAGACACCTTTCTAACTCCAGTTAACTAAAAATTAGGTAGAAATACTCCCAGTGGACTGAGTTGGGTGCTTTAATCACGAAAATCATCTTATTTTGGTTCCCTAAATGAAGGACGAGGCCCATATAGCTGAAATTGATGAGATGTCTTTGATGTAAGAACATGTTTGAGTAAAAATAATTAGGATAAGTGGTAAATTAGGATTTTATGTCCAAATAAATGATGTGTTGTTGGAACATGACTCCAACATAATAAATTTAAGTTGATCAACAATATTATATTGACCTGGATCCCTAAATTATTCTCAAAATGTTTAATTGTTGTTTCCTCTAGGTCCCCTTGTGAACTAATCACATTACCATAAGATCCTTTCAAGTCCTAGATATCATTTATAACTTTCTTATGGTTAGAAAATTTGTGAATTTTTTTTTGAATTGTTGTCCCCATGTCTGATCCACACCACCTTAATTTTCAACCTCCATATTTCATCCTCAATTTTAAGGAGCATGGTATTTCTACCTTCAAGCTCTTGTAATATCCTTTTTGTCTTAGTGAAACATCGAGAAGAATTAGTTAGAAAGATATGGTTAATATTCCACTCAATAAGTAGCAATTATTTTTAATGACCATTTTTTTCTATTTTTCCCATTTAGTTACAACATGTTTAAGTTTATTAAGCTTCCTCATTAAGGCATAGTAGTGTCTTAAGGACCCATCTCAAATGTTGGTTGCGGATACTAATCTTTATTATTCAAAGATCTTATTTCTCACATATGTTTGTACCCCAGTTTTACTGTGCAATCATTCTAGTAGGGCGGTGCGGGGGGGAATCATATAGGCCCATGGTATAGTGTGACCCATGGTGTTTTCCCATGGTAATTACCCTATAAAAGGAAATTTTTTTAATATGGATGTGTATGTTATTGTAGAATTGTAAAAATATCTTTGTGATTGTGTGAGAGAGACTATGAGAGAGTGAAGAGGAATTACAATAGGTTTGCTAGAGGTTGTATCCCTTCATTTTAATGGATGGTATAATAATAAAAGGACTGAAAATTTCTGCGAGGATGTAACCCATCTTCAGTGAACCACATTATATTGGTGTCTTTAATGTAACGAATTTAAGTGTTTAATATTTGCATATTGTTTATTGTTATTGGTTTGTGATCATGTTTTCTAACAATCGAACAAGTATAAAATATCTCAAACTAGTCTAATAAACCCTTCATCCTTTAGTCAGATATGATTAAATTTGAATGGGAATTTCCTTATTTTATGATAAAATTTTATTTGCATGCAATAAGGAACATGATTATATACACTTGTGTATATGGACCATGTTCTATAATGTAGAAGTTCACCCCTAATAAAAAATAAGTCAATACAGCCGAAGAACAAACAACAAGAACTACTTATCAATCCCAATCATAAACATAATTTTGACCAATGACGCGGTCAAAATGAACACACACAAAGGAGAGATGATGTCAGACGAGAAAGAACAACAAATCAAAATACAAAAGAACAAACAAGAATACCTATCCCACAAATAAATCAATTCGAGGAAGTGAAGGAAGTCCTCGCTACAGTTCAAAAGGAAGAAAAACAAGCAACACATACGCCTTACAGACATCCCAATTATAATCGTCATTTTGACCAACGGCAGGGTCAAAATGAGCATTCACAAAAGAGTTATGTTGACAAGAAAATAGTTCAGCATACTAAGCAACAATTGAAACAAACCATTCCTCAAAATGATCTCATAGGTCCGATCAAAATAAATCTGGGATGGACCACAACACATATGATGTGACAATTCTCCTCGAGAATATGTAACTCGTATCGTCTTATTTCATCAAGTTTCACATAGGATCTAGAGATGATAGTTCAATCAAAATGAGATATGGCTATCAGTGAAGCTTTGAGGAAAGATATTCCCTTAAGGGGAAGGCACTGTAACAATAAAATAATAAATGAATATTAATATTAATTTATTATTAATTAAAGACTATCTAATTCATTAGTCATGCCCTTTTAGGAAAAGGTGCATGAAGGGATAATATAAAGCTCAAACCTATGTAACTATTAACCATCTATCATACATTACATTTTACATTACTACTTATCCATTTATCACTTTCCTATGTTACGTGTATTGGCTATTCTATTATTGAGTAACTTTGTTCCTTCAGCAAAAAAATTCCATTAACACAAGAAAACAAGAGAAAGTTCCATACAGAGCATAGCTCAACCACAAACAACCTCCGAACACACATCATACCAAAATACGGGCTAAGGATAGAGTAAAGGTATTCAAAACCCTATTGAACTCAAGTAATCTCAATCTCACCGACTAGGTGTAGGGAAGGGATGGCATCTTGTACTTCCTCGTGGTCCTCATTGTGTTTCCAAATTGCAGCTAGGACAGACTTAAATGTCAACCCAAGGACAAATTTATTGCATGGACGAAAACTGTACAACAGAATCATTGTGAATCCAAACCTCGTATAGTATAATAATAAAACCAATCATATGCCATGGATCGTCATGTGAACATATTATACAACAACCTGATAACATGTTCTTCAAACCTTGCATCGAAAACATACCGTAAACCTTGTATCATATGCATTGCTAAAAAATTCATAGGGTTGGGTTAGGGCCCTATGCCATCATGGGTTATTGCTAGAACCGTACCCAACCTTGGTATGTACAAAATAAATTTAAATACTTCCCAATACCTTAGCGGTGGGTTAGACTAAGGTATTTGGAAACGACTTAATAATAATATAGGACTAGTATTAAAAAATTAAAAACCATAATAAACTTTAAAACCCTATTTCATGCATGATATATGATATTTCTCTTTAAACTATGGCTAAGGTAGTATCTACTCTTGCTAGATGCATCAAACCAAACATGTAGGATGTGTAAAGAGTTGTAGTAGAGTAAAAAACATGCGGTACCATGATAAGCACAAGTAGGTAAACCCTATTTTAATTAATTTTAAGAGGTAACCATATGGAGAAACATACTTTACAAAACCTGATACTCTCACGCTTAGGGGAAGGACTTACATACATAGTGTAACTATGTTAAGTCAAATCCTTGAGAGTAAGATAAGTAATTTCAAAACAAGTAAACAAAATACATCACTTGCAGGAGTATGGCTAGAGGTTCTGAAAGGAAGTGGCCATCTTAAACATCATTAAATCATGTTGTAAGCAGCAAGACAGTTGATATTACAACTAACAGTAATTTAAACATAACATTCTGCTAAAGTAAATGTAAAGATAACACATGTAAAAAGTAAAAATAAATTATGTACCATTTTTAGGTGTGTTACAAGGAGCTCCTGACTAGTGCAGTAGTTTGGCATGTAGTTTGAAATTTGAATCCCAAAAAAGGATTTTGAATTCCCAAAGATACACCCAATTAAGTAGGTATAGAGCCTCCAAATGATGAGGATGGAGGGATATGCCCTCCATACCAAGGATACCCTTGAACAAACAAGGCATAACTGCAAGGATTGTTTTGAAAATTTTGAAATAATAGGGAGGATGTAAAAGTTACGGTGGGTATACCAATAACCACGACATTATATGACCCAGTAGTAGTATTCATAGATATTGGAGGGCTAATAAATCTACTTCTCAATGAAATAAGGGTTGAAAAAGTAAAATTTAATGACAATACTGATGCAATAGGGGTTGAAAAATTAAAATTTAATGACACTACTATGCAACGTCTATGTGAGATATTAGTGTATTTAAATGTGGAGGGGATACTCCAGTGGCTAATATAGCTGAAGTAGGGGTATAAATATTCCTTGATCCTTCTCTCTTATTTTCCATTACAAAACCTAGAGGGACACCAATCCAAGGTGGAGTGAACGAAAATATTTCTACAAGGACCAAATCTCCTAAATTATTGAGGGTAGTTTAAAATTTCTTGCAAACTTTAAGCTTGCAAGTATTCAAGTTCTAGTGAAAGAAGATTAGGTTTAATATATCTGGGCCACCAAGAAGAAAGTCAATTGAGGGCACACATGCTAGCTTAGTTTATTTAGTATTTCATTAGGTTAAGAACATATATTTTGTAAATAAGTAGGTCCCTTATTATAAAATTGAGACCTCTCTCTAATAGAAGCATCTTTTGGTGCCGCAAAATTTTTCTTCCCTTTTTATTCTGTTGTTTTCTAGAAGATGAGTTATTTTATTTATGTTTGTCAATTTTCTTGACCTGAGTTTCTCCCAGTAGAGAAAGTGTGACTCCCTCCATGGATGAACCTTGGATCTGTCTCTTATGAATGATTATACTTTTGATATTTAGTCATTCCATTGGCTATTCAATCTCCTTGGGATTTTTCCTTTTCCTTGCAAGAAACTCCACTCAAGAATGAGGGCACTCCCATGTGGCTCTGTGTTTTTCTGCAAGGAATTTACTGCTACATGGCCTAAAGGAAATGCACCCCCATCATGGGCTGAAATGAGCCTCTTTCTCTAACCACCTTGGCTCCTGCTAACATAGCCTAAACCTATTGGCTACTCCCACTATTTAATGACACCATCCCTCATGTGTTTATGCTCCCAAAAATACATGGAGCGCTCTCCATCAACAAATGCGCCCTTTTAGAAATAAGGGCAACTTCCAACAATTTTCAGTTCGGATGTCTCAAGGAACATAGATCGTTTCTATGAAATATCAATTGGTATCAGAGATCCAATATCCAAGGAGAAAATTCAGATCTTGAGTATGGGATTCAAAAAAAAAATTAACCTTTCTTGATTTACTTTCCAAGTTCAAACCCTTATGAGGGTTTCGGTTTCCATGCAAGTTGACACAAAAATATCACAACCCCAAGGGCATATAGATATCCACTACAAAAGAGAGGAGGTTCACATATATAAAACAATACAGATCTCTCCCTCTATACCATGAGCTTTTTTGCTCCAGGGTTTGCACCTTCTATTCACACAAAAAATCCTGGCCCACATTTCATTTTTGCCACCTAAGTTGGATTTGATATTTAGTTGGCCTCATCATGCCTCCTCGAAGAGATCCCTTGGCAGTAGAATCAGATTCCAACCCTTCGAATCCAGTCCAAGATCTTGCTTTTGTCCTCAATGAGTTGCTGAGGATGGAACAAAATAACAATCTAGCCCATTCTGATTGGAAACTAGAATACAATCCCTAACTATTTTGGGAAAACCAATGGAGAAGCTATTGATTCATGGATCCATATCCTCTCCACCTTTTTTAACACATGCACAAACCTCACCAAGGAAAGAAAGCTTCAAATTGCCTCCTTGCAACTTGAAGGGCTTGCACAAACCTCATGGGATACTGACAAAATAGAGAGGAAGATTGCTCCTAGGGTTCGTACTCCTCAGTCCCCCCCAACCCTCATACGTCTCCCTCTCAAACAACAAGCTCCAACCCTTCATCCTATTTCCCACCTACTTGGCCTCAAAATCCTGTTAACCATACAATTATAAGAACACCCTCGTGTTCATTTCATAAGACTACTTCACACAACTCTTCAAATTGTTGAACCCTCCAAAATCTAAAGACCAACAAATCCGTACTCACCGAACTCATTACTCCTCCACTAGTGGAGGACACTGAAGAATTCCTACTGGAAAATTCCACTGAATTGGATCCCTCTTTGATCCTAATGACCTAGGAAGATCTGAACTCCTCAACGCAACAAATTTGCACTCATAATTTCCAAATAAAAAATTCTTTCGCCTTACTGATTATCGACAATGGTAACCAGAAGAATTTGGTATCTCAAGCCCTAGTCAACCACCTTAACCTGGTTACTACTCCTCACCCACACCCTTGTCATCTAATATGGTTTCATAAGGATGGTCTCCATCTCTTAGTATCTCAGTGGTGCCTTGTTGCCTTTGCCATAAGCCAATTCAAAGACATTGTTCTCTATGATGTTCCCCCTTGGAGTGTTTAGATTTACTGTTAGGAATACCCTACCAATCACAAACAAATTCTATCTATATGGCCAAAGCTCTCCAATATAAACTTTCAAAAAATGGCCACACCTATATCATAATAGCAGCAAAACCCAAAACCCCTGCTACTACAGAGAAAACCCCACATATCCATCTGAATCAGTGTCTCTCTCTCTGTATCATGCACCCCATACCACCAAACAATATTGCACATCCCATTCCCAAAGCATTGAATCCTTTTCTTCAATAAAATCCTACTACATTATATGTTCCACGAGTTGAAGCATTCAAAGAGATCAAGAAAAGTACATTTTTTACAGGGACTCTAAAAGCATTATTCCATAATTTGGTACCATATTTGATAGCTGATTTCTCAAATCCCAATTATGAGTTTGAGTTCTTTTCTGATATTGATCTCCTGTATAGAGAGGGTCATATCTTAAAGTTTGAGCCATTACTGCAACATCAACAATGTTTACACGCGTTTCCACCACAAAGATCTCAATTACACCAGCAGCCATTACATCAACTTTAGTAGCAGAATTTGCAAGTTGGGGCACCTACAAAATATCCTGTATATGAGTCTGGAACGTGTGCATGATGATTTATGTAGTACATGTTTCATCAGTAACATCAGACTGAATATAATAGCATTGAATTCTAAAGAAAATTTGTGTCTGAGTATTTTGGTCCACATGAAAATAAGCATTAGTGTATTTAATTATATGGAAGTGGTCTCCAAACCATTGGTATTTTCCCTCAGGATGTGTGGCATTGTGAAATTTTTTGATACAAAAATTGGGAGAGGATTTCAAACTACGGTGGAGTTTTTTACCAACGTTTTACCAAGGCTTTGAAAAATAAAATATGATAGTGGAACATTGGAAGAACTTCTGTATGTAGAAATGCCTCACAAATATCCTTCTCCTTCAGGCCATATTGTGTTAGAGTATGGAAAATCAATGCAGGAAAGTGTATTTGAGCAAATTCATGTGGTACGTGATGTTCAAATCAGAATTGTTTTTCCCTCGTACCTTAATACTTGTTCATCGAAATTATGTGCAAGCAGTCACGAGCATCCCATTCCTTGAATTTTGTTGATACCACATGTATCTCAATTGGGTGTGATTGCATAGAAGTATCAAAATTTAGTTCAAAATGGCACACCAAATCTTTATTTCCAATATTTACAATCAAACTGCAATAGGTTTGTCGCAACTGCTTGTCAATTGGAAAAACATTAGATTTTCCATAGGTGAATGATCTAGTGTATACGGAAAGATATGTTTGATGCCTTCTGATATCAGAGGTTTTCAACAGCATGAAGGATCTCATTGATTTTAGCAGAGAAAATAAAACTGGGACCATTGAAATCCTAAAAAAATTTCCTCGTTGAACTCCAAGGTCTATTGGGCTACAAAATCAGGTGGCACAGCCACAAGAAAAGAATGGTTTACAGATGTTGATCAGTGAACAAAGTGAATATTAACCTACAACTATGAATCTTGTTGCAAATAATGTCCTTAATAGTGTAAATAATTTAGTTAGTAAGGTCTCCCATATAAGCTCTCAAAGTACGATAGTAGGACTTCTCCACTAGAAATTTATGAACTCCACACAGAGTAGCTTCTCATGGAAGTCGAGATGCTTCCAAATATAAACAGGGATGAATTGGGCCACCAAGAAGAAGGTCAATTGAGGGTGCACATGCTAGCTTAGTTTATTTTGCATTTCATTAGGTTAAGAGCATATATTTTGTAAATAAGTAGGTCCTTTATTATAAAAAGGAGACATCTCTCTAATAGAAGAAACTTTTAGTGCTACAAACTGTTTCATCCCTTTTTCTCTCGTTGTTTTCTAGCAACTAAGTTCATTTAATTTTGTTTCTTAATTTTCTTTACCTGAGTTTCACCTAGCAGAGACAATGTGCCTCTTTCCATGGTTTCACCTTGGACCTGTCTCTTTTGAATGATTCTGCTTCTGAGATTTATCCATTCCATTGGCTATTCAATCTCCTTGGGTGTTTTCCTTTTACTTGCAAGAAACTTCGAGAAATAATGAGGGTGCTCCCATGGGGCTCTGCATTTTTCTGTTGGGAATTTATTGCTACATGGCCTGAAGGAAATGTGCCCCCATAATGGGCTGCAATGATCCTCTCCCTCTAACCACCTTGGCTCCCACTGAGATAGCCTATACCTATTGGCTACTCAGATTCTTTCATGTCACGATCCCTCATGCCTTTCTACTCCCCCAAATACATGGAGTGCTCTCCCTCAACAAATGCACCCTTTTATAAATTACGACAACTGCTGGCAATTGTTAGTTTGGCTTCCTCATGGAACGTACCTCCTTTCTATGACATATCAATATCTAATTTCAGGTTCCCTTGGACTTTCACTTATACCATTTGATTCAAAGGAACCACTCATGTTAACTCTTCACCTTTGAGGTGGCGGTGGGGTATCCATTGTAAGTGGTGGAAGGTTCCGAAACCTCCATGACATATGAAGAGATTGATCCTCGAGAGGTAAATACACATCTAAATGCCAATCTAGAACACAAGCAATCCAAACAACATGGCTCAAAATAAAAAATACATTAGGCCAAGTTTCTTGCCTTAGGAAGGACAAGTGGCTTTCACTCAATGGAATTCTCACTAAATTAAATAAGAAAATAAAATTTACAAAATTGGGTGCGGATATGTCATCCAATCCCCTAGAAACTAGGTTTCATTGATAAAAACATGAAATTATAATAGCCTCACCTTTTTATCCCTCTATGACCATCCATTTTACCCTCCACTTGAGAGTGATAAACTGGTGCAGGTGGGATCAACCACATCCAACCCAACCAGCACCTCCAGGATCTGGTGGTTCCTACACTTAACAGGATTTCCAAATTTATCCCTTGGCCAAATTCTACTGTAAAATTACCTCCCCACAAATTTGCTTCCACAACAGTGGTTACGCAACAGGATTTCCACCACAATAGAATATGAGCCAAAAATTCGACGACTACCATGTCTGAAACTCGACAATAATCTATCGGGTATTTGACAACCTCAATTTTTTTGTCATTGGTGGCATAATGTCGGATATATGCATTAGAGGAAATTTCAACTCAAAATGGGCCTTTTAACTTTTATTCAAATTCCATGTCATCATGTGTTAGCCAATGAAATTGCTTTAAATTTGAAA
>LPNX010416963.1:114864-172347 GCA_001517045.1 Pseudotsuga menziesii
CGACAAGCTAAGGCCATCAATTTTCCTATGGAAAGGTAGTCAAATTTCCTACGACAAGGCTGTCGAATTTACTATGGCAAGGTCATCGAATTTACTATGACAAGATTGTCGGACGAGGGCTTGAGGATGTCGAAAATGCGACGCCAATCTATCGTTAGAGCCACAGTAACTTCATCAGATTGAGATGAAATATGCCAACAGTTGCTAGGCATTGAACTTAGGATAAACGACAGGGTATTGTATATTAATAAAAAAAATTGTATTCTTCAAACATTGATGAATACAAAAATTGTATTCATCAAACATTGTATCTACTGATCTAAAAACTGCTTGAGAAAGAAAAACATGTTGATTCCTACTTGGAAATTAACAATCAGAGTTTGAAAAAGGACTATTTGAAAGTACCAAGTTGATCATTTTGTACCTTTTGTATACTGTCTACACTACCGAATACCTTATGTACCTTCTAAAAAAAAACATTTTGATTCCAAGTACAAACTATAAATATAAAAAAAAAATAATGGTGAAAATTCTCCTGCTTCTATTTTTTTTCTTGATGAGCTTGGAAGAATTGTTATATTGTTATCAGAATCAAGATGATTCTATATTTTGCCTACCCTATCCCTATCCTTTATAGCAGTGACCATATATGCTTTTTCTTCATATAAATGATCGATACTTGACGTTCTTGGATGTTACAACCAGGCCTAATGTACACTCTATAAATATTTAGTCGTATGGAGCTCTTTGTTATAGCTACTTCATTCAAGCACTGGTTTAGGAAAGAATTCAATAATTATGTTAGAAAATATCTCTCTAACGGGTTCACTTGTTTCATAACACTTGTCTTAACAAGAAAAAGAAGAGAGACACAATTATCTTTGCTTGATGCGATCAGAAAATCTGGTGTTCTCTTCTGCCCTCTTGTTATTAATTGGGTGATATTATTTAGGCTATTCCATTCACCACCAAGGTCCTTTGCTAGTGGAACTAAGAAAATAAATACTTAGCACTTCATGGATTCAAAGACAACCTAGGATGGGACTAATTATGAAGCAACATGAAATATGTTTTTAGGAAGCCTATTAACTCAATAGATAGGGAAAAGGACATCACACAAGATTTGATAGGGTGAGTAGGTTTTCATTTTTATATCCACTACATATATTTTTTATTCCAACCTTGTAATGCTAGAAAAATTATAGTATAACTCATATGAAATCATAGATTGTATGCAGTTGAAGTGAATAAAAAAATGAAAATACTAATTCAAAATATTAGAAACTTCATTCCTCGTAATTATTTGAGTATCATGTTTCTAAAATATAGTTAAAGCATACTTCCATGCCTTAGACAGAGCCAAAGTGTGTGTAACAAACCTGAGCGGTGAAATAAATTCAATACCATAGCCTCATGATGGTTCAAGGTCACACTTAGTTCAAATCTGAGCTTTTTTGCATCAGGTGCTCTAGGTAGTTCAACAAGTTCAAGGCAAGCCAAAATATTTGCATTTGTTGTTTCCTCTCTTTGTACCCAATGCTTCCTATCTTATTGTTATTAGATCTAGTTTTGTTACAACAGATGCTAGACCATGTTGCGTTCATGACCCCAGTGATGGGTCGAAATATCAACTATGGGACTACATCATTTTGCATGTCAGTATATCAAGACCAGGATTTGCATCACCTCTATAAAAGAAAACGATGCCATGCCAAGCATAGGCAGATGTGAATATGTGTAAACCTGCATAGTAGTAATTACATGTGGCCATTATGTGGTGTCATGCCATCTTAGTCTACAATACAACCATTATAAGTGGTAATTGGATTAAGAGGTGGGGACAATGCATTCATTCCTCTGACAAGAAGAAGTAGAGCATTCATTTCCACAAAAAATGATCAAGAAAATCTATGACATAAAACTTAGGACAAACAAAAACCATCAATTTATGGTGTAGAATGGATGGAAAAATAATGCAACTAATTGAAAACTTGGGAAATATCATCTCAAATCACAAGATGGCTCCACATAGCAAACAAATTTATATTTTCCAAATTTAAACTATGTCATTACTTGTGGTGGTATAAGGTATTTAATTCTATGATATCATTTAAAATGAAGTTGTAACTAATTACATCACTTATTACGGATAATATGTACAATAAACTATTCCTTACTATGTCACTCTAATGGGAATCATAGACTCTACCTAAGAGCTTAACCTCTAATAGGTTTCAGTAATCTCCGTTGTAAGCTATTACATACCAGTATTGAATCTTAATACATATTGTATAGGCCAACCACTTATGAATAAGTATGGTCCATCAATGGTATTATATCATTACACAATTCTATGAATCATATATGAAACACAAGTTATACATATGTTATAATTGTGACGTAACTAATAGTACTAGTGTGATTGATACGAGCTATGAATACATCACTAATTGAGATATGATAGTTTTCATCTATAATAAGTAATATTTAATGATAGTACAACATATCATACTTCCAAAAGTTCCATATACTTATAAAAAATAAGAAAGAAAATTCTAACTATGTGGTTCATATGTTGAGTCATCTCGTAGCTCAGATATTACATATTTTGGATATATTTTATCTTTCTTGTGAAGACTATATATAGTTGTCTAATTTATACCATTTTCTTGGTCCCATATAGTATATACTACATCATTTCACTTAACTAAATCAAACTCATTTTAGCCATCCATGGCTCATTAGGTCAAATCATTTTTAGATCATATGTTATTTGCAGCTAAAGAAAACTAGCACACAAAAAGTAGGTACTCTACCAGCTCTATCACTGCTTTCTCACCCTTGAGAGTCCATATACATGTATTCTCAAGTGTCATTACCACACGGCTAATAAAACATTATTGAATCTCTTTTTTGGTTTGCATATTCTCCAAAATGGCTCTCTAAATCCATGTAATAAGATTACATCAGTTGAGCAAGTACTCGCACTATTCTTCTCTAAGATCTAGTTTCATTTTGGATTGTCCCTTAACATAGCCTTAGATAGTGATTATGGATTCCTCATCACATTTTGGAAAACGTTATGGAAACTACTTGGATGTAAAATGCATATTTATATTTCCTTTTATCCCCAAATATATCCATAGACTAAGGTCGGTAGCCACAACTTGGTACATGCCTTTTCTGTGTACTATTCTACCAACACATTATGGAATTCCTATTTACAAAATTACATGTATTGCAACACAAATATATTTGATAAATATATACATTTACAAGTTATTCATATTTTATAGCATTTATGTCATGTATTTCAACACAGCTATAATCAAGCAATCTATAAATTTACAGGTTATTCACATGTTGAAGCATGTTATGGCTATCAACCTTTGGCACCTTTTGAGCTACCCATCACTCTTCCACCATCCAATTCAAAACACAAGAAATGTGGACTGTACAAATCTTCAACTTTTGTTCAAAATATTCCACACATTCATGCCCATGTCACAAGAGACCTCACAACCTCTCAAGCTTGTTATAAACCCTGAAGGATTGTCACCACATCCTTGTGGAGTTTCATATCACTAACTGGGTTATGCTACACTTAGAAAAGAAATGTTTCAAAGGATAATGCCACAAAAAAATAAAGCCCATTCACTATGTATTGTATAATTTGTTATAAAGAATTACTAAATTACTACTAACTTGTATTCATCCATCATGAATGCTATACGGAGAATACAATCTAAAAATTATGTTGTAACTCCTATTAAGTTCACACATGAATCAAATAACTCAACACTAACTTGAACATGTTTTCTAGGTTCTAAAATGGTAGTTCAAAAGTTCTTAGGACTAGGAAGCAAATAATATCAGAATTTTTAAATGTTATGCATTATTGCTAACCATTCTCATTTAGTGACTGTGTAGTTACGCCTTTTGTGGATGTTAAATAGCAACTTGAAAAATACACATGATTACTAATATTGTCATCTCTAAGTAGATCACAACCAATGACATAACATTAGAGTAATCTAGGGTAGGTGCATGGTTTACCTCTTGTTCTTATGATTTCAACACAAATTATAAGGTGTTGAAAATTATGAAATCCCTTTCTTTACCTAATACCAACATTTAGAATAGTCATGAAATTCTACACAAAGGAAAAACATTGGCTAAGATAGCTTGCTTTTTAACATTATTGTAATGTAAACTGACTGGATGTTACTCCAGGTTACAAGTATAAATGTTACCAGACATTCATAAACAAGAAGCTTAAACTTGCAAAATATATTTTGGCAACATGAATGCTATCAAATTCAAACCACATTTCAACTATCAACAATGCCACTTCAATGACATATGCTGTTAATAATTATTGTATATGAAAACAAATTGTGAATTATTTCCATGCACATGATAGGTTAAGATAAACATAATCCTGCAGTTCAGATGCAGAGGCACACCAAAGTCTTCCAATGATTTGAATTTATATCAACATCCCATATAAAAAGTTCAAAATACTACATTATAGTTTTAATTTATAAGCACAAACAAGGATAAAAATATTGTGACCAGTATAGAGTCTAGACAACATAACTGAAACAAACAGTTTTGAAAACCATCACAATGGAATAAATTTCACTTCCTGCAGATACCTGTACTGAGATCATTTCACAAACAGGCTCTTATGTTTAGTGTATATTATTGTCAGCTTCCAGGGAACTACCCAGATGAACAATTAGTCAGAAACATCAAGAAATCATTGTTTGATGAGAATCCATGTAACCTTCTTAGTATTTCCTAAGCGTGATAAATGGAATGCAGATAAACTCATAAGGATATCAGACCTAACCAAGCAAGGAATTGATTCAGACTACAATTCTATTTAAATAGATGTACATCACAACATTATCAAAAGTCATGTCTGCAAATGGGATTTCTTCAATAAAACCATTCTTTCCTTGGGAAAGAACCTCGAAGCCAATATATTTTCATCATAGACTCAAACCCATCTAATTCTATACATGTGAAGAACAACTAGGAGGTATAAAATGGAATGCTTAAAATCAACTGTAGGCAGAGGACGAGAAACGACCTAAACAAATGGTACCCAAGAATTATGTTTATGATTGATCAAGGAATTGATTTACCAAGGGGTACACGTCATTGAGCAAGTTTGAAAGTTATTTTAAGGCCTCTAGAATTATCTAAATCTCGGGAATATGTGAACATTGTTCTCATTTTTCAAAGATATACTACATATAGCCTAAGAAGACATTTGGGAAACTACGAATAAAGGTGATGAGCATACTTGATCACCAAAAGGATAACAATGAAGCACTTGAAGTATGCTTGTGGTGATGAAATCTACAAAGTATAAAAGTTCAGTGAAATATATATTCATAACTAATTAAATAGTGAATTTTGAAGTTTATTTAAATCTTAAGATGTATTTAAGCATAACAGGATAAGACGACCATGAAATGAATCTACACTGTACACTTGTTTCACTCCAGTTAATCTTGTTGATCCACTGAGGAAAGTACAAAATATGAGATAATATCTAAACACCTATCCTCATAACTATGATTGTAATGACATGTTCCACTCGAGTAAAGCTCTATTCTGCAAGGGAATCTCCATCATCAGCAGCAAATGCTTGGACTTTACTGAAATACTCATATTTCATTTATTGTTGTTGGTGGATATTTCCTTGTAGAATAGAGCTTTTTTCTAGTAGGGCAAGGGATTTCTTTGTTCCTTCATAACATAACCATTTGTTGGGCAGACCATAAAACAGAGGTTGCAACTTCCAAGTGCTGGAGAGAGTGTGTGAAATATTTATAGACCAAGTGCTTTTTTTCTTATAGGACAGAGGGTCACTGCGTTAAATTCCAAATATTAGATGTGGAAATTTAAATAATCAAGGGACAGTAAGAGTTTGGGATACTATGCTGAATATATTCAAAAATTGGGTTGAAGGTGTTGATGTAATTGTAACTTCGGAATGTATTCACTTGTATTTCTTATGTATTGTAACCAAATGTTTATTTCAGGATGTATTTGTAATGTACTTGAGTCATGTCATACCCCGATGTTCCTATCGGGAAGTTTCTATAATGTAAACAAGTCATGTCAAGTCAAGGTGGTTAACTCTCCTATTGTCTAAGGGTTAAAGTCCCCGCAATTTCGGGGCACTAGGGTTATTAGGCTCACCTAGTGAAGTCGGCCCTAGTTGGGTTTACTCAAGTCAAGAACTAGTATAAATAGAGAGCTAGCCTCTCTATTTATCACACACTCACTCACACTCAGTTGTAGTGCATAGTTGAGGAAGAGAAAGACACTGGGGCAAGGAAGAAAGAGGTTACTGCTATCGGGAGATCATCTTACTATTTTTGGGTTTAATTTTGGTGTTGATTCTATATCTGAGGAAGTTGCAGGGTTTTCTCGATTTATGGTTTCCTTGAGGAAAAACACTGTGTTTCTTGTCTCTTGTGTTTGATTGTTGTGCTTGTTGTTCTCTCAGTTAAAGATCCTAATGATATGCTAGCTTAATGTTTAAAATATAACATGGTATTAGAGCTAACCTGAGAAGAAGACACTATGCAGCTGCGGGAACTAGGGATTCCTATTTTGTGGATATCTCCCCACATATTTTCAGCAAAAGTAGGGTGGAATAACTCTCCTCCCTAGGGTGCATATTTTTGCCGAAGCAGAATCCAATTCTAAGGTTTTTTAGTTTTGGACCCAACACTGCTGCCAAAAATTAAGGATTTTCACAAAAGTGGAATTTTTTAGTGAGCCCAAACCTGGATTGATATCCTCCCCAAAATCAAAGTTAGGGATCAAATTTCCAAGCATTTGGTTGGATAGAAATCCAGAAAAAAAAAACCCTAATCAACTCCTGAACCAACACTCCAGGATTTCATCTCCAAATCCAGATCCGACATCTTGACCTGGTAAGATCTAAATATTTTGTATTTCCATTTGAGGTTCTCAGTTAAGATGTCTCATCATACCAAGCTTGATGAAAATATTGAGGGAGTTGATAACTTCCGAGCCTGGAAGTATAGGATCTCCCTGGTCCTGGAAGAAAATGAGTTGGACTCCTACATCCATGAGGAGGTTCCAGTTGCAAAGGGAGATGAGGCCAAGGCCTTACATAAGAAGAAGTTGGTTATGGAAAAGAGGATCATTGCAGATTCTATCAAGGATCACCTCATTCCACAGGTGTCCTCCCTCAAGACACCTAAAGCCATGTTTGATGCCCTAACCAAACTGTTTGAAGGGAAGAACATCAATCGGAAGATGACTCTAAGGAACTAGTTGAAGAATGTCAAGATCCACTTTTGAGGAAACCATCCAGTCATACTTCACAAGAGTCTCCCAGATTAAAGAATAGCTAGAAATAGTAGATGAAGAAGTGGAGAATGTAGAAATTGTGATAACAACATTGAATGGCCTCCCTAGGTCATGGGATTCTTTCATCAAAGGAATCTGTGCTAGAAATAAGTTGGTCAAGTTCAGTAGATTGTGGGAAGAATGTTCTCAAGAAGAAGCTCGAATATCAGCTTGAGAAGAAAATATGGGAAGTGAAGATCAAGCTCTCACAGTACACTCCAATAAAGGAAGAAGGGAAAATCATCATCACCAAGGCAAGCATTCTCATCAGAAACATAACACTGCAAGAAGGGATTCATCCAAACTCAGATGTCATACATGCGATGAAATAGGACACTTTTCTAGAAATTTTCCCTTGAATAATAATGGATCCAAGAAGAAGAAGAACTTCAAAAGAATACATTATTCTCACACTGCTGAGGATGATGATCCTCCCAAGAAGAGAGTAAAACAATAAAGTGAAGATGAATATGTTCTGATCTTTGCTCTCACGTAAATTGTCACTCATGGAAGAAAAGATTGGCTTATTGATAGTGGGGCTTCCAAGAACATGACAGGTTTCAAATAATCCTTTGAGAAACTATCCGAACATAATTCACCCCATAAGGTGAAGCTTGGGGATGACTACCAATATCCCATAAAAGGTAGTGGTGAATCCTCCTACAAGCTAGACTCTGGAAAGTCTATGAAAATGAAGGATGTCTTGTTTGTACCAGGACTAAAGAAGAATCTTCTATCCATATTAGCATTGGATGAAAAAGGCATGAGGGTTGCATATGTAGATGGCCAATTCCTCATGTGGGCAAGTGGAACGACTATTGATGATGAAATAATGATTGGAGAAAAAGGAGGTTTATACAAACTGAAGGGCCATCCAGAACAAGCTATGGTCCATGACACAGTAGATCCAAATGAACTTTGGCATAGAAGGCTTGCACATGTGCACTACAGAGCACTACCACTTGCAAGCAAAGCTGCTGAAGGTGTTCCAAAAATTCAAGCAAAACGTGAAGGGGTCTGCAAAGGATGTGCAAAAGGAAAGAATACAAAGAAGACATTTCCAAGTAGCGAGAGCAAGGCAAAAGGAATCCTAGAAATCATCCACTCCGATGTATGCGGACCAATGTCATCAAGTTCACTAAGCGGGTATGTATACTATGTTTCTTTCATTGATGAATTTTCTAGGAAGACATGGATTTATTTCATGAATAACAAAGATGAATTTTTCAACAAGTTCAAGGAATTCAAAGCCTTGATCGAGAACCACACAGAAAACAAGATCAAGACCTTTCAATCAGATAATGGCGGAGAATTCAAATCAAATGAATTCAGAGACTTATGCAAAGAATTAGGGATTAAGAGGGATTTATCCACTCCATATAATCCACAACAGAACGAGGTTGTAGAAAGGAAGAATAGAACTATCATGGAAGATGCAAGAGCAATGCTTCATGATCAAGATCTTCCTATGCATCTATGGGAAGAAGCTGCTAGAACAGCGGTGTACGTACATAACCGTACTCCACACAGAGTACTCGAGAAAAAGACTCTTGAAGAAATATTCTTTGGTAAGAAACTAGAAGTCAACCATCTCAGAATATTTGGCTATCCAGTGTACATACACATTCCAAAAGAGAAGAGAACAAAACTAGATCCTTCAGGAAAGACGGGTATATTTGTGGGATACTCTCAAAGCTCGAAGGCTTACAGAATATACTTCCCAGGATAGAAGAAGATCGACATCAGCAGGGATGTAACATTTGATGAAGACACAACTTACAACAAATCCAAAAAGAGACCTCCTGAAGATATTGAAGAAGCATAAGCACCCAGAATTCATGATACAACCATGAATGAAGAAACTCAAGAAGAAGATCGAGAATTTGAAGAACCACAAAGACCTATAGATCCACCTCAGTACAAGAATCCTCACAAGAGGAAACTTGCTTGGGTACGAGAAATTATTGAAGGTGCGGAAAAATATGGGGCTCCAAAAGAGAATCACAGAGAAAGAAAGAGAACCAGATCTTGCTCCGTATATGTAGGTTTACTATGTGACTTTATCAATGAAGAACCTTCCAGTTATGAAGAAGCAGAAGAATGGAAAGAATGGAAGTATGTTATGATTGAAGAGTATCAATCGATCATGAAGAATGATTTTTGGGATGTTATCCCAAGACCAGAAGGGAAGTCAATTGTAACTTCCAAATGGATCTACAAGATCAAGCATGTTGCAGATGGTAGCATAGAGAAATATAAGGTAAGATTCGTGGCTCATGGTTTCTCACAAAAAGAAGGAATATACTATGAAGAAACCTTTGCACCTGTAGCCAGAGCTACAGTGATGAAATGGAAGACACACCAAATGGATGTCAAGACTGCTTTCTTGAATGATGTAGTGGAAGAGGAAGTGTATGTAGAATAGCCACTCGGTTTTGAGACACATGACATGGAATCTCATGTGTGCAGATTGAAGTAATCCCTGTATAGTTTGAAACAGGCACCCAGGACATGGTACAGCAGAGTTGACAGCTTTCTATCCAGTTTAGGCTTTACCAAGAGTAAAGCAGATTCCAACCTTTACTACAAGTTTGAAGATGGAAACCTAGTGATACTTCTAATATATGTAGATGATCTGTTTGTAACAGGTATGGATGGGTTGATTGCTGATACGAAGAGAAAGCTTGCTGCCGAGTTCGAAATGAAGGACTTGGGAATGATGCATTATTTTCTAGGTATGGAGGTGTGGCAAAATGTATATGGAATCTCCCTCGGACAAGGGAAGTATGTAGTAGAGATCCTAAAGAGGTTTGGGATGATGGAATGCAAGGCCATGACCACACCTATGGCATCGAACTTGAATCTATTGAGTGATGCTTCATCAAAATTAGTTGATGCTACGATGTATCATCAGATGATTGGGTCCTTGATGTACCTGATGAACACGACACCAGACATTTTCTTTACTGTGAATACCTTGAGCTAGTTCTTGGCAGATCCGAGACATGTTCACTTGATTTCTACAAAGCATATTCTGAGGTACCTGAGGGGTACAATTTATTATGGGCTCAAGTATGAGGTGAATCAGAAGATTAACCTGGAGGGTTATGTTGATTCAGATTGGGCAGGCAGTGCCATCAATAGGAAGAGCACTTCAGGCTATTGTTTTAGTATGGGATCAGGTGTGATCTCTTATTTTAGCAGGAAGCAATCCTGCGTGGCACTGAGTACAGCTGAAGCATATTATGTTGCATCTTGTTCAGCTAGTTGTGAGGCAGTATGGCTACGGAAGCTACTGTCTTATTTATTTGATCTCCAGATGGATGCTACTTGTATACATTGTGACAACTAGAGTTGTGTGAAGTTGTCAGAGAATCCAGTGTTCCATGACATGTCGAAGCATATCAAGACCAAGTCTCACTATATCAAGGATATGGTGCAAAGGGGAGCAATTAAGCTCCAGTATGTTGCGACAGAGGAACATATAGCTGATGTGTTGACGAAGCCATTAGCTAGGGTGAAGTTCAAGTACTTTAGGGAGAAGCTTGGTGTTCTCTATATCGAGGTTTCCTCCAAAGGGAAACGATGAGACCCAAATCCATTCTAACATGGGGAGAGGATTGGTTCCTTCCATGGTCATATGTAAGGGGTGAGCCATTCTGTCTTGGTGAGAGGATTGGTTCCTTCTATGTCAGATGTGAATGCTAAGCCATTCTTATGTGACTGTAGGATTGGTTCCTACATGATCAGAAGTAAGTGTTGAATGCCATTCTAGAAATGGAGGTGCTTGGTTAGTTATTAGGTAGCTCAGTCTGGGACTGGAGACCATTCTGATAGGACTGTGGGATTGGTTCCTACATGATCAGATGTGAGTGCACGCCCTTCTGACATTGGTTGTCAGATGTAAGTGCAGAGCCCTTTCGGCATGAAGGATTGGTTCCTTGCATGGTCGAATATAAGTGCTGAGCCTTTCTGACATTGGTTGTTAGATGTAAGTGCATATCCTTTTGGCATGGAGGATTGGTTCCTTGTATGTCCAAGTGTAAGTGCTGGGCCTTTCTGATCATTGGTTGATGGATGTGAGTGCTGGGCCTTTCTGACAGGGTTGTGGGAGGTGTTCCCATATGGTTAGATGTGAGTGCTGGTCGTTTCCTTTCTGATATGATTATAGGATTGGTTCCTATATGATCATATATAAGTGTTGGCTGGGCCAGTATGACTTAGGGTTAGATATAAGTGCTATAAAATACCTAAAAGGAGGGTAGGCCTACAACCAGCATGAAAAAGGGCTGGCTCTGTAGAACTTCCTGTGATGAGAAGAATTGTGAGATAGCACCCATGAAGATTCAGTGTTGATGATCCAACAGAGATGATCCAGATCCAGAGAGGATGCTCCAGAGATGATCTAGATCGAGGGATGATCCAAATCTAGTGATGATGATCTAGATCGAGTGATGATCCAGATCCAGGTGAAGATGACTTGAATATGAAGATGACTTGTAGATGAGGATGACTTGAAGACATAGAAGACTTGAAGGTAAAGATGACGAAGAATCAATGATGATCTAGATGATTGAGAGAAGAAGACTTGTGCTGACAAATTGTGTCGAGAGAATACCTTCCTAGTTAAGAGGGAGTGTTGATGTAATTGTTACTTTGAAATGTATTCACTTGTATTTCTTATGTATTGTAACCCAATGTTTATTCTGGGATGTATTTGTAATGTACTTGAGTCATGTCATACCCTGATGTTCCTATCGGGAAGTTTCTATAATGTAAACAAGTCATGTCAAGTCAAGGTGGTTAACTCTCCTATTTTCTAAGGGTTAAAGTCCCTGCAGTTTCAGGGAACTAGGGTTATTAGATTCACCTAGTGAATTCAGCCCTAGTTGGGTTTAGTCAAGTCGGTAAATAGTATAAATAGAAATCTAGCCTCTCTATTTATCACACACTCACTCACACTCAGTTGTAGCGCATATCTAAGGAAGAGAAAGACATTGGGGCAAGGAAGAAAGAGGTTACTACTATCCGGAGATCATATTAAATATTTTGGGTTTCACTTTGGTGTTGATTCTATCTCTAAGGAAGTTGCATGGTTTTCTCCATGTATGGTTTCCCCAAGGAAAAAAATGGTGTTCATTGTCTCTTGTGTTTGATTGTTGTGCTTGTTGTTCTCTCAGTAAAATATCCTAATGATATGCTAGCTTAATGTTTAAAATCTAACAGAAGGCAGATTGCAAAAATACCAGATCATTGGCCAGTTATCCTGCTCAGCATATGGAACAAATGACAAGGAATGCCTCTTTAGGGTTTCTAATTTCAATGAATATTTCCATGTTTCTCCCAAATACGTGTAATATATGTTGTTCATTAATCCATGCTTTTTAATGTAGACCACGTTTTTCTTTACAAAATAAAACAATGACAAGTACAAGAACCTTGTATACAGAGCCAAATCCTCCCCCTCCGAGCTTGTTGCTTTGATCAAAATTATCCGTTGAATCTATGAGTGCTTCGAAGGTGAAAATAATTTTCTTTTATTTGAGTAGTGTCGATTGAGGGTCATGTACTTCTGTGCAGAATAAAAAGTGAATAATAATTTAAAAGTTTTTTTTGGATAACATAAATTTGCTTGTGTGAAACAATGGTTAAACTCCAGATTCTACCTTCATTCTGCTCATGGAGGAGTTTTACTCAACATCTCATCTAATGTTTTTAGTGTAGATCCATCACACTTAGTAAGAGTTCCCCATTTCCAACACAAGCTAATCAGCAAGCTTAGATATCAAGTCTAAACCGGAGTTCCCCATTGTATGTTGATTTCCTTTCGAAGCATACACTAGTCTTCTTCTCAATTATATTCCTTTTACACGAAATTATAACTAGAAAGGTTAACAGTTTCCACTGGGAGAGGTTGACGGTTAAGAGTTGACCCTGACTAGGATGAAATCTGGGGTTGACACGTTAAAAAACAGTATATTTCATGAAAGAAGACATTTTTTCAATGGGAATATACAAAATATATATATTCAATTTTAGGAAAGAAGATCAAATTTTTATTAATATGAAAGGTTACAATTTATACATGATTCAAAATTCAATAAGAACTTGTATCAATGGTCATAGATGATACTACATATTCCAGAATGCCATGACTTTGGAAGGTTTGTTGGTTGTCTGCTAAAAAGTCGGGTAAAAATCAATCAAAATGAGTGCATTTTGTTCTGTCCCTTTTGTACATAGATTAGCAAGCCAAACATGTCTAGTCAACATAATTCGCTTTTGACTTGTGAGTCTAATTCAGACTCCTAGAACCTTCATGGAAGAATGTGGAAGAATCCTATTTACTATGAGAAATTTCCAACCTCTGTAGATGGCGATTGCTTAGATTAAATCAAGAACTTCACCATTTGTGAAATTCCATCAATTATAAATGAAGAAACTACTATTGAGAAACAAATTCATGTCAATGCATCCAATGTGAAGTGGATGTAATGGTTCTTGTTTTGAGGGTGGTGCTCATGTTACCTAGAATTAAGAACCATCATCATGCTTGGAACTCTTTTGAAATATGTAAGAGTTGTTATGAATAATATTTCTCCTACATTTGGAAAGTTTTCTAGCATTTTCTAGAGCTCAAGGAACCTGCTTCACCCTCTTTATGGGATGTATTTTTAAACCTTATCCAGCATCAAGTCACCTTGTAGAATTTAAAAATCCTAACCCCTCTAAGATTACCACATTCACATCTACACAGGATTCTACAGGGAAACTCACAAATCCTTGAAGAAAAAGAGAATGGTTATCTATTATTAGCATAAGGATGGATGTTCCTTGAAAAAGTGTATCCATCTTCAAAGGATTGAAGATGTCACTAGACAAACAACTAGCAACAATAACCTCTTTGAAGACAATTTTGGTACTTCTAACCCTGCACATCTTGTAGTGCACTATGATTTATTGTCTTCAACTCATTCATAGGGATGGATTGTAGAATCTGGGGTAATTATACATATTATGAATAACAATAAATTTCTCTTAGACTACAATGTTAGCAAAAAGGTCAACATGTAACTATACATAATGATTTAAATCTCCTAGTTTCGAGTTGTGTCCCTACTGTCATTGATAATCCTAAGTATGAAGATGTTCTCCAACTTCAAACAAATTCATTTCAATGGTGTCCAATGCAAAATATGGAATTAGGTTATGGAAGTTTATATATCCTTGATACATGGCCCATTTTCACCTCACTAAGGTCCCTCCACAAATAAAATATGCTAGTGGTGTTTGCAACCCTGAAAATAGTATGTCTAATCATAAGTAATTGGTTTTTTATCAGGAATATAACATAGTTAATGTTACAACTGATTTTACCACACATGGTGGATCACACATTTATGGCCTTCCCTATCCCTCTATAGACTATTTGGACCCCTTGGACCATTTTTGTACCTTTGATGTTTCCAAGATCATCCCTAAAAACATGCATTATTTTCCATACACGAATTTTAAACATATTCTCACGTATATATGCGGATATGACCCTAAAACCCACATACATCGGGATGTGTGCAAAAGGACAAATAGTTTTGGAGTTTTCCTTGATGTGGATCCGAGTCACTTGTCTCTTCTCCTTCCATATCCCTTGATATTGCTCGGATTTGACCTTCCATTACCCCATTGAAGAACTATATAAGGAACCCTTTGGATACATTGAAAGAGGAGGAATTGAAGAGCAACAAAATTATAGTCCATTGTTGTTGGAGCTTATACTTAAGTCTACATCCCTTTGTCCCTTGGAGCACTTTGTGTTCTTCCCAAGATTGCCTTTCCTTGTGAGCTTGCTATTGAGAGATGGAGGATTGAAGTGGTGGAGGCCCAGGTGGAGGACTCAGTTTCTTCGGTTCGCAGACGTGACGACAAAGGTTTCACCATTGTAATCTCTGATTTATATTAAATAGAAATATATTTTCCTGTCCAGTAACGTGTATTTAAATGAATATTGAATCCATGGATACTTTTGAATGCTTATATGTTATTGATTATATATTCTAGAGTAGGTCTAACACCATTATATAGCATGCTTGTCTTGTTTTCTGAATGTTGAGAGAGCAAATTGCTAATACAAGTGAGAGTGGAAAAGCTCAATGAGGATCTACATCAACCATCTAGAATAAGGTATGTTTCGAGATCCTTTAGTGTTAGATGTTTTATTTCTCTTGCATATGGGAAAGGATTGATTTATATGGTTACTCTATCTATTATGGTACCCCAAGCCATAGGAATTTTTCTCCATAATAGAATTGGTGAGCATACTAGGGAGTTCCTAGTCATTTCCTTTGGGGGTTTTATAGGCATTCAATGTTCTTGAATTGCTCTGATTTCTCTGTTTCTGAGTCAGGTTTGGGGGCATGTGTGCCTAGTAGTGTTTGATAGGAGTAAATTTTCTCTCATCTTGTCTATTTACCTATTTTTATCTTGTTTTCTTCCTATACGCGAGTTTTGTCTTCACAATCGCGTGTACACGCAGTTTTTACTGGGATATCCACGTATATACACGAGTTTTCTGCACACAGTCACGTATGCCCTAAGTTTTTCCTTTTGGGGGGGATATTAAGTGTTGCTGTGTGATTTTGGATGATTGATGAGTCTTCTTGGATGCTTCTGGAATCTGTATACACCTCTGTTTCTAACCAGAAAAACTTTTTAGTTTGAATTTTTTGAGAATCTGTTTGTCATTTCATTTTCTATTTTTTGTTTTGGGATTAGTGCATTAGGTCTCTTTTACCTTAGTGCTTTGCTCGGGTGCTGTCTGATAGTGCTTGCAGAGTCTGGGGGTTGTAGAGTCATACTTTTTCTTTATTATCTCATTTTAATTCAAAAAATACAAAAACATTTGCTTTTTGCATCATTATGCATTGTTGCATTTTTGCATGGTACTTGCATTAGGTTTGCTTGGAGAAGTATTAGTCAAATTTTCATATAGGAATGATTGCATATTCATTTGAAGGAAAATTTTGCACTTCACGTAGTAGCATACCCCATTTTTCATTCGACACAGTGCATTTGCATTGATTGTTAGGTGTGAATTTTACTTCTTGTTGCGTCATAGCATCATTAGTTGCATGACCATTTTCCCTTTTGAGTAATAAGGCAATTAAAATCAACGCATATAAAAATGAATTACACTCTTTTATTTTATAAGGTGCAGCAACAAGATTATGTTTTAGGGTCTTGGAATAGCGCATTGCGAGTAAATACTCCAGGATCACTAAACGAAACATTTATGTGTTTGTCCAAGTGAGAGTGTGAAATTCCTTTATATAATTAGTGTTTCTCAAGATCCTCTTCTTACAAGGGAGTTAAGCACGAGGCAGTGTGAGTGGTTATTTATTGGGATGAACCTTGGTCATAACTGAGTAGCATCGAAGATATTTCTAGGATCGTATTCATACCTGGGGGCTCTTTCGAGAGTTTCGGGCTTTGCTACCCTGCCCATACGGTAAATCCTTCCTACAACTATCCGCTTGAGCATTGATTATATCGAGGTGACCTTAGTTTCCTTACCTAGGTTATCAAGGGGGTACTTCGCAGAGGTGATTCTACAAGTGTCCTGGCTAGGTAGGGGTCGGACTACACAGTCGCTATATGCGTTGAAGCTGAGGGCCACTATAATTGGTTATGAACCTCTGCTTGTTGTGTATGGGAGTCTCAAGCCTCTCCTAGGAGAGACATACCTTCTTCATTCGAGAGCTCACATATCCTACCCTTGTTTTCTTAGGATTTGAATTTACATTTTATAGGTGTATGCTCTGTGCACGGTATTTTTCCTAGGGTTTGCGTAATTAGATTGATTCTTTTTCATTTTTGAGTCATTGTGGATTTGGGCGCAACACTTCGCCATTCTCGTCGTTTAGCAGGACTTCCACCTTCCACGTCTCCTCCTCCTTTGGGAGAGAGAAACAGACAGTCCAGGTAGACTACTTCTCACATTGATTCACACATGATGGGATACCACGAGGATGGGATTCCTGAGATGTCTTGTCACAACCCCAAAATTTCACAAAATTTTAAATTTTTAAAGTAATATAAAATGTCTGAAGTCGCAATTTAATAACTGCTAGTAGTTAGCGGAAAATGAAACAGTTAACAATAAGTAGTGATTTACTTCAAACACATAAAAGCTAATACCACTTTAATTTTGGTAAGTTATATAAAATGACTTGCATTTAGTTGCTTCTAGCTGTACTGATGATTTGCTTTTGTCAAGTAGGTGAGAAAACCATGTTCTAAATCGGGGCTTACTTAGCAACTGCTAACTCAGCTGGATTTCTAGTTCTTATAGGTTCAGTAGGTAAACTTTTGAACAAGTAGGAGTTTATTTTTGCGTTAAGTCAAGAAGTACTTCTTTAGCATAATAAAATGCTAGAACGTAAATTGATTAATAGAAAGCAATGCTACGATGAGGTAAAGTAACTTTCTTTGCTGTTTTTGGATCTATGACAGTATTTTAAGTTAGTTGTAAAGACCAATATCGTTAGCATACTTAGTGCCTTTTACCAGAATGAGTTCTACTTAAGTTTCTTTCTATTGTTTTATACCTAGTCACTTACAGAATCTATTGATGAGAATAGGGCTCATAATTTAACATAGAAACACTTTTACTGTAGCATAATTTTACTGCTATTATTATGTTTAATACTCAATGTACTGTTTTATATGCATGAATATAATCCCATGATCCTCAAGGCAAAAGTTTAGAATTAGATTACATAGCTTTACTTTTAACTCTTCTTTAGTAGCGAGAATATAATCCTGTTTATTTGTATACAGTTATAATTATCTTCTTGCACAACTAGACATCAAGCTATAAATTTTGATTTCTAGGTTATCACCATGTCACATGTGTTATTGTAATATTACATTACAATATCGTTAATAATATTACTAAGTAATTTTACTTATACCCTTAGGTAGTCATCTACCCTGTAATTACCTTGGTGTAGTCTAATTATTGGTATGATTTATTATAAGATTGGTTCTTTATGGAAAACAACAATAAAACAAATCCCAAAGGAGGTTTTAAACCATAGATTAAATTATCTAAAACAAGGTTTGTATGAAAAGCAATTACAAGTGCAAAATACTAAAGGTCGAAGGCATAAGTTTCATTATTGATCACGATATATATGCTTTTACAAAATGGTTGAACACAATGCTTTTCAAAATGACAAAAGATAAGAACTAATTTAAAACCAAACATTATCATTAGTTGCATGGTATATATGATTGGAAATGATAATTTTTTCAAGTGACAGTGCAGGGTTGACTATAGGGATCGACCCACTTTTGATCAAATATCTTGACGGGCACATGGATGAGTCACCAAAAAGAGAAACCCTACACTCTTTCATTTTCTTTCAAGGGTTTGCTCTGCGTTGTGAGAGTTCTTCACGGCCATGAGACGCCTGCTGGTTCATCGATTGCTGGATCCGTTGTGTGCAGTATGGTGCTACATTATCGTGCAAGTGTGTTAAGGGATTCATAGTTCGTAATTTAGTTCCTTCTGTGAGTTATTGGAACATGGTGAGAGTGGTTTTTGGAACTCTGTCAGTAGCTCAAAAACTGGAAATAGTGTTACCCTTGTCTCTGCTCGTGACTTGCTCCAGCATCGGGGAGATTTAGAGTAATAACCTCACTGCCTCTATTATAGGGTTAGCATGAGGGTTTGGTTGCTTCTTGGTGCAGTTTAATTGAACTGGTTTAGTTTCCTTCTTGGCTCCAAACCTTTTAACTGTAGGTAAAAGATTTACCCTACACTCATTCCTTTCATTATTTTCTAGCTAAGGTTTTAATATGATGAATGAAATTTCTAACTAACGATTTGGCGTTGGACTTGCAGGTTATAGTCACGGCTTCAGACTTGAAGGAAAGCCTCTCCAACATTGGTTAACTTTGTGGCCTACAAACGGGTAAGCCCCTGTCTCATCGTGGCATCTCCCTACTTGCAAATGGTTGTTGGAAGGAGTTTACACTTGAAAGGAAGCATGTCTTTGGTTCCTTCAATGATTTAAATGTTTAGTTTTGTTATTACTCTAGTTTTTGTTTTAAAACCCTTGCGGTGTTCATTGGGTAGCTCCGGCTCTTAAGCCATGATATGTATGTAGTTTTGGTTACAAAGAAGAGAATTCAGCCTTACGGCTTGATAATATAATACTGTGGTTTTAAGATTATAAGGATCTTTTGTACTTAGGGTTTTTAAAAGACTCCTATCTCATTTATTCTAGTTTGTTCTATTCGATCTTTTAAATGATAAGACTGTAAAAAGGGTTTTCTTCTTTACCTATCATTAATGTGATTTACTGTTAATAATAAATACTTATAAGTAGTTAGTTTAAAGGTGAAGACTTTGGAGCAGTAAAAATGTAAAATTTATAAGTTTTTACATTATGAGTCCATGAAATAAACTAGTTATGGTTTATTAAAAAGGACCTTTGTATAAATGGTGTTCTTATTCGAAAGGGTTTTGACCCTTGAATTAATAAAAGATTTAATCCTTACCTGGTTTGAGGTTTTATAATGCTCATGGTTATAATTCTTGGTTTATTTTGTTTAATATAACATATACATTTTATTTATTAGTACTCTGTAACTAGAATTTATTTTAAGTTCTTCAATTTCTAAAACTTAGTTAAAGGAAATTAATATAAACCCTACAACTTAAGAAATTATGTTCCTGCTTAAACTATTCTTACCTCTGTTTATATGAAATGGAATAATAGAAAATAATAATGGTTTACAGTTAATCTTATGATATTAACTCTGTACGTTATTGAAATTATTCCAATAGTTTTTACTTCCAGTTTTTAGTTAATAAAATAGTAAATAGTTTTTAATTCATTGTACTTGAATAATTTTGATTACCAGTAAAACATTATGTGTTTGTGAAGATAAAAGGATTATCAAGAATCCTTATTCTGGTTGTGTTAAATTAATATTAAAATTGTCTTTCTATTATCTTTTACATACTTCTTCAAATGTTAGTTATTTATTTATTGTAATGTTCATTTTGTTCCTGTCAATTTAATTAAGCTATAGAACTAATTTTTTTACCATTTTCTTATATCTGGGTGAGTTTAAGTAAAATAATAAGTGTAGCAATTTATAATACTGCTTTTTCATTGTATTTTAAACATTGAAATAAAGTCTATTTTCAGTTACATACAGATTCAAAATCATATTTACTATTCTCATTCCATTACAAAAATTATTTCATTTACTTTAAACAATCTAACTGTGCTAGAGTATGGCCTGAAACCAAGAGTGGAAAAAAACAACTTATAAATTTAATTTCTATTTAATTCAGTATATGATCCTACTCCCATATATGATCCTTCACCAGAAATACCTTCACATTCTGGTTAAGATTCCTCATTCACAGGTCGTCGGTATTGGTTTCCAAGCAACGAGACTCATCATGAACCCACAAGCACTAGTCATGTTCGTTCTGGAATGCCTGATATCCCTACACACGATTCGGCACATCATGACAAGTTAGAAGTTGAACCTAGCACTATGCCTGGGGGCACTTCTATTCCTTTCCATGTAGAGAGATTTGGGAGCACTATTCACGTTGCACCTTCCATCCCGGTGGTGGAAGCTACCTCTCATGTCCATTCTAGACCTAGTGTTAGTAGTCATATGTGGATACCAGAATAGAGACGAGTGACCATAGGGAACACCACTTACATCCCTTCACATGTCCCTTCATCCTCAAACACTACTCCTTTGAATGCATTTTTGACAACCCTTCCTCCCCCTCATTCACATGGTCATTCAGGCTGGAATATCTATACTAGCCATGTTCATACTGCGACTGCTCGCACAGTAGTATCTTAGAGTCAAGTACCTCCTGTTGTCTCAGGAGGTCATATTCCTATTACTGGATCATCTCATGGTCCATCACAAGGAGTTCCCCATATCCCTAACTATGGATATTCTCATAGGACATCCCATGGGACACCTTATGGAGCTTCTCATGGACAGTCTTATGGACCGCAGTATGGATAGAACTACCAACCCTATGGATACGGGTCTCAACAACCTACTTACTCTTCGAATTATGGCTTTGTAGAACCACATAGTCAAGTTACACCACATCATAACGCTTCCATGAAGCCCTACACAGGTTAAATGGGAGGAGGATATTATGGCCAAGGCCATGGTATTCATAGTAATCAGCCTTATATGAACCAGAACTATCAGGGATCATGGCATAGACCGGCTCAACCTAGGCTCCCTTTTCTCGCAATGTTGAACTTACTTGACATATCAAGACTTATGAACGATCCAGTATCTCATGACCCGACCTAGCCGGCTGTCCCTAACAAGCTTCCCTCGGGCATTCCCAAGTTCGAGGGAAAAGTAGGAGAAGATCCTAGTGAACATGTCACTACTTTTCACCTTTGGCACTCTTCCAATTCCTTACATGATGACTCAATCCGTTTAAGGCTATTTCAATGCACCCTCACTGGGCCTGCAACGAAATGGTATATAGAGTTACCAAGGGGGCATTCATTTTATTTGATGACCTTTCCATGACTTTTATCAATCACTTTCAGCTACCCGTGCATTATGATGTTGGTACAGAACTCTTGTCGACATTTTGATAAGACAAAGCCACACATATCTTGGATCATATTCAAGAGTGGCGTAGACAAAAGAGGTTGATTAAAACATTTATACCATCGGAATTTCTCCTTGAGTGGTTCCTTAAGTCATTGTTACCTTACATCGCGAAGGATGTTTCTACATCCTAAGCCCAAAATGAGGAACAAGCAATCTTTAGGGCACAAGAGTTGGATTTGATCTATGCTCAATTTGGACTTTTGTATGAGATTATACCTAATGCTCCGTGTTCTAGTTTCGATCCCAAGATCAAGCCTGGACCATATGTTGATGGCATCGTGGGTTGTACAAGTGCCAAACCTGTGGATTTAGTGGTGAAACAAGTGAGCCAATTGTCTATTAATCAATCCACTTTGGGACAAGCCACGACTTCGTCTCAACCCACCCAAACAGTGAGTGTACTTTCTGTGCAATCATCAGACCAAAAGGGCAACCAGCAGCGCGGAAGGAATAAGAAAAAGGGTAAAAATAATTGTAAGGGTGGGAACAAGAATGAAAACCATAATTTTAATGACAAGAACACCCACAATGCTGGGGGGAACAAGTAGTCTAAACATAAGGTAAAGTTTCCTTGCAAATTGTGTAAGGAGGACCACCTCACTCACTTGTGCCCTCATATGGAAGATGCCTCGAGATTCATAGCATAGGGCCCAGCTGTGCTAACTAATCCTTTACCCCATAACCAAATTATGAACTCAAGGACCAATGATCCTCATTGTGCATCAGGTGGAGATCAAAATCCGTCGGAATCCAATACTGGTCATCGTTGCATCAACATGGTACACGCTACTAAGGTTGTGACTTGTCCGAAAGATTCATTAGAGGAAATTTCAACTCAAAATGGGCCTTTTAAATTTGATTCAAATTATTCCATGTCATCATGTGTTAGCCAATGAAATTGATTTAAATTTGAAATACTGTATAGGTCTTAAACACTTTTTTAATATAAATGTGGGGATAGGTATCATAAAAAAACTACTTTTTTTGTTTGTATTTTCGACATATCTCCCCATGTTTTTACTCAAATTTCAATCGAGAGAGCTCGTTGGATGCAGAATTAAATTCTGCATCCAACAAGTACCCACTCAGCATACTTTTGATGGACCCCACTACCCCAAAAACAAGAAATACCTAAAAAAAATGTGATGATGACACATAACCTCGCTACCCCAAAAACAAGAAATACCTGAAAAAACGTGATGATGATGTCATCATCACATTTTTCAGGTATTTATTTTTTTTGGTGTAGCGGGGTCTGCCAAAAGTATGTTGAGTGGGTACTCGTTGGATGCCTAATTTAATTCTGCATCCAACAAGGTCTCTCGATCGAAATTTGAGTAAAAACACGGGGAGATATGTCAAAAATACAAACAAAAAAGTAGTTTTTTTCTTTTCTTCCTCCAAAATTAATAAATATTATTTTATTATTTTAACTATTATTTTATTAATTATTTTTAGGAGGCCCATTTTGAGTTGAAATTTCCTCTAATGATGCTTCGTCACAACCGGACCTTAGAAAAGAACCCGCTCCACTCTAGAGCCCTTTGCGTATCGAAAAACCTATGAATAAACCTGAAATTGCACCTCGCATTCCTAAGGGATTCCTAAAGCATTTGGGGCACAATCATAATGCTCAAGCCTCCCAAAACTATTTTGTTGTCGAGGATTTGGGCCAAAATCCTTGTGCGATGTCCACACTTGAAGTACTTCAGAGTTTTCCTCCGCAAATGAAAGCCTTGCTTTCTGCTCTTAGCGTTAATAATGATAACTCTTCTTCCGTCATCAAATTTGAAACTACAGCCTCCCTTTCCTTACTACGTGTCTCTTTTGATTCATGTAGAGTGTCTTAATATGACCGTCAAATGCACTGTGATTGATGAAGGTGCTGCTGCTTCCGTGATGTCTTTGTCATGTTGGAAGGATTTAGGTTCTCTTGAGTTGTCTCAATCCACTACTATGTTGACTGCCTTTGATGGTAGATCATTTCAGCCACATGGGATTCTTCCTTCTCTTAAGGTCCAATTAGGATGAGGTGGTTGATGCGCCCCTTCACTACAATCTTTTGTTGGGATGGAATTGGATGTATAGTATGCAAGTTGTGGCCTCTTCTTTCTTTCAAGTAGTATGCTTTTCATTTAATGGGAAGATCGTTATGATTGATCAGACATCATTCCCTAATCTAAGTTTTAGTGCATCATCGAGAGTTTCTATCCCGATTATAGATCATTCTCAGCCGGCAAATAGGAGTGTGGGTGTGGGTACGTATCCATCTCTTATGGGGACCTTTAGTTGTCCTGCGCTCGTTCTTATGATTGAATCTAGTTTTAGTGGGCCTTCATCTTTGTTGAATTCAGTGTCTTTTTGCACTACCCATATGGAAGATCCTTGGATTCTTCCTTCATCAAGTCATTCAAATGGACCTGTCAAAACATATGTGCCTTTTCATGCAACAATGATAGCATATCAAGTGAATCTTGATTGTGTTGCAGAGCCTAGTCCTACCTCTTCGCAGATGGAGGAGGAGGACCCATATGTGTTGCTTACATGGGCAGTTGAGTCCTCTCATGCACATGATTTCCTTGATGATGTTTTTCCATCAGATGAAGCCATTATTGAGGCCATGTCATGAGTTGAGCCACCTTGGGACATCATAGATCATATTTTCTTCCCGAGCTTAACCATATGGAGTGTGAGGACTTTAGGGAGATTCTTAGTGAGAAGATTGGAAGTCCCATGGTTCCATTGAGCTCTCCTGGTCAAATGTTTGATGGGAACATGGCGAATTTATCACCTACTATTCCTATCAATATTTCTCGCAATCTTGGCAAAGTTGAGAACATCTACATTAGGGCAGATTGTTCCCCTGATGAAATTAAGGAGTATACCAAGCTATTTAAAGAGTTTTGTGACATCTTCGCTTGGTCATACAAATAAATTCCAGGTATCTACCCTCGTATTATCGAACATGATATTAATACATATCCGAATGCGAAGCCCGTTTGACAACGTTTGCGTGCGGTGAATCCTAGAAAAGCACCATCTATTAAGGCTGAGATAGAGAAGCTTTTAAAAGCCAATTTTATCTATCCCATTCCCTTTATGGAGTGGGTTTCAAATCCCATTCCAGTTGATAAGAAGCAGGGAGAAATCCGTGTATGCACTTATTTTCGTGATTTAAATCGTGCTTGTCCTAAGGAAAATTTTCCCACACCATTTTTTTATCATATTTTGGATGAGTGTGCGGGAAGCGAGGTATTCTCCTTCATGGACGGTGTTTCCAGATATAATCAAATTCAGATCAAACCTGAGGATCAACATAAAACTACATTTATTTATCCTTGCGGTACATTTACATATCGGAAGATTCCTTTTGGTCTTAAAAACGCCAGAGCCACATTTCAGCGGGCTATGACCTTAATATTTCATGATCTTAAAATGATTATCGAAGTGTATTTGGATGATCTTGCTGCTCATTCTCGTCTAAGAGTGCGTCATCCATACCATTTGATATTAGTATTCAAAAGATGCCACCATTACTAGGTTAGGTTAAATCCTCACAAGTGCATCTTTTGCATGTCTGTTGGTTTCCTGCTAGGGTTCATTGTATCCAAGGAGGGTATAACAGTCGATCCCTTAAAGGTTGAGGAAATACTTCAATTGTCCCCCCTGCGTGATATTAGACATCTTCAGTGTTTGCAAGGCATGGCAAATTTCTTGCGGATATTCGTGGTCAATTTTTCCAATTTGACTAAACGCTTTATGAGTCTTTTAAAGAAGGACACTATTATTTGCTGGGATGAGCAAGACCAGGAGTCCTTTGATGCTCTTAAGCGAGCCTTAGCATCGGCCCCCGTGCTTAGTCCACCTGACTATATCCATGATTTTTTTATTTATGTGGCTGCGTCCATGGAGACGGTTGTTATGGTTTTGGTTCAGGAGGATGAGTAGCTCCACGAGCATGTCATATATTATTTGATTTGAAACCTTATTGATGCAGAAATCCATTATTCTCATGTGGAGAAACTTGCCTTGGACACCATTCATGCGGTTCATAGATTGAGACATTAAATTCTCCTTCGCGAGACCTTGGTGGTAGCTTATGTCAATCCATTTCAGTTCATCCTCACTAGAAGCATGATCGGGGGAAAATATAATAAGTGGATTGTTATTTTGTAAGAATTCGATCTCGAATTCATTTTGGCAAAATTGAATAAATCGTTGATCTTTGCGGAGCTCATTTCTGATTTTCCAAGTGTGGAGGAGGAGGAGGTTTATGAGGATACTTTTGTCGATGAGCATATTTTCCTTATCTCAACTTTGGACCCATGGTATGGGGATATCATTGTATATTTGAAAACGATGAAGGTCCCTAATCACCTTTCACGGGATGAGCGATGACGATTATTTCATGTATCTAAGAACTACCTTATAGTGGATAACACTTTGTACCGTCATGGGGTAGATTCCATTTTGCGTTGTTGTTTAACCCATGATGAGGCTGAGGTTCTGTTGAATGATTGCCATGGAGAGCCATGTGGTGGTCATTTATTTGGGCTTTCTACAGCCGAAAAAATCTTGAGAGAAAGATATTTTTGGTTGTCGATCTTCAAAGCTTGTGTTAATGTGGTCAAGAAGTGTCACCATTTCCAGGTGTTTGCACAGAATATGCACTTGCATCCTGCCCCATTACATCCGATTATCACCGTCGGTCCCTTCACCAAGTGGGGGATTGAATTGATGGATTTCAACCCAACTTCGGCTGGGGGGCATTATCACATTATAGTGTCTATCGATTATTTCATGAAATGGGTAGAGGATATGCCCATGATTAAATCCGACGTGGAGACAGTCGCGCATTTAATTTTCAGCCAAATTATTACTCGGTTCAGTATTCCAAAAGAGCTTGTCACTGACCATGGTAGGCACTTTCAGAATAGAATGATGGAAGAGTTGGCTTCAAAGTTAGGGTATACGTAGGAGCACTCCTCTTCTTATTACCCTCAGGAAAATGGACAAGTCGAAGGAGTGAATAAATCACTTAAGTTAATTCTCCAATGAACCATAGCACAAAGCAATATGAATTGGCATATCATGTTATATCCTTATTTGTGGGCCTATTGAACCACAGTTAAGAATACCACCGACTTCTCTCCATATCTACTCGTACATGGGGTGGAGTTTGTCTTTCCAGTTGAATGCAAAACCCCTTCATTGAAGCTAGCTATAGATATTTTACCAGACACTTCTTCATTGGAGGAAAATTTGGTCCACTTAGAGCAGCTTGATGAGCAGCGTCAGGATTCCTTAGTGGCTCTAGAAGTAAATAAGCGTCACGTTAAGGTCCAATATGATAAGTCTGTCCATCCATGGAGGTTTAGTGAAGGTGATTTGGTCCTTTTATGGGATCAAGCTAAAGAACCCTTGGGGGCAGGGAGGTTTAATTCCATGTGGCATGGTCCTTACGTAATCAAACGTGTGTTAGAGAAGGGAGCCTATGAGCTGGTGGATTATGAAGGGACAACCTTGGTGGAGCCTAGAAATGGGCTCTATCTTAAAAAATACTATGCATGATCCTCAGCCAGGGCTGGTTATTGTATATTATTGTATAGCTTTTTGCATAGTTAGGTTTTCTTATGGTGATCAGGTTTGTTGATTAGCTTTTGTTTCTTATGGCCGATGTCGACAGATTCTTTCACTTACATAGGATTCGTTGATTGTGCTAGCCATCACACTCAAAACTCAACTTCTGCTTCTTGGGTGATTTATACTCCTACGGGTCAAGTATTGTCTTCAGGAGGCGTATGTTTATGGCCTTCTTCGAACAATGTTGTTGAATATAGTGTTGTTATCGAGTTATTGCAGGATTCCATTTCACATGGTGTTCTCTCTCTTGAGGTACATATTGATTCGCATTTAGTGGTTTCACAACTTAATGGCTTGTATCATATTAGGGATCTGACATTATTACGAAGATTCTTACGTGTGATATTGCTAGAATGGCAATTTGAGAACATAACATACATACATGTTTCAAGAATTTTTAATCAAGCTACTGACTCATATGCTAACTGTGTGTTAGATTGGCATTTGTTTCATAGACCATAAGCATATCACAAACATACATTTTTACACACATGTAAATAAATAAATCGATCATCATAAAAAAATTTCATTAAACATCCAAAATGTGATGTCATAATACATAAGTGTCATAATACAAAATTGGGGCTTCCGAGCCACCAAAATATAATACACGGTAGTACAAAAAAGAAATATTCTCAGGACTCTAAGCCTGAGGAGGAGGGGGGGGGCTCTAATCATGGTAGCACACCATGACTCTACCTAGTCATCGAAATAATCAAACCCATGCCTGTGGTACACCAACCACCTAGTGCTGCATGGCCTCAGGAAAGTCCTCGACTTGCGCCATGGGTACCCTGTGTGTCAAGCATGCAAAGTTTGTGTGGATGATTTGGAGCATCTGCTCTGCATCTACACCCATGATGTCATCTCCTCTTCCCCTCCGTCTATGATGAGTGAAGCCATTATCTTGCCGTGGTACAACATCTGCATACACATGACAGATTGTCACTATGTGTTGTCACACCAAAACATGTATTTTGAGTCAATATACCAAAAAACATAAAAAAAATTAATAATTCAAAAAAATTAAAAAGAGGGTTTGGGATTTGTTGCCTATGTCACCATATGCCTCTCCTGGTGGTAGGGGCATGTCCGAATCTCCCCGTAAATCTATCCTTGCATAGGGGTAGTCATCGATGGCAACGATCTGCTGCCACCACCATGGAAAGAAGTCCGTTGGGTAGGGGTTAGCCACCCTACCTCCCCCAAGTATGGATATCAAACTTTGTGTGGAGGAATTTCCACTCTAGGGCTTATCCCCAGTACACGGTCAAAGAAGAACGTGCTTAGTATGCTGTCGAAATCGAAGTTTCTCACCCTGTACATCTTACAGTCACTGAGCTGCTACTTCATGTTACTCAAAAGGGCAGTGCTCCAGTCATACATTATGGGTCTCATACACTCCACCGCATAGAACAGTAATGGTCATGAGGCCTGTTAGAGTTAAGCTAGACCGACTATCCTGTTGAGTACCAATAGTATGGCCTTCAGTCCCAGCACCAGGATCAAGTTTGTTGGGATTTGACTCGCAACCTTTTCCGTGTTTGGAAAGCAGTACATCGCAATGTACTCATCAATAGTCAGGCCACCTTCGGGACCATGAGAGTGTAGTTTTAACACCTCTCCTCGTTGGGATAATATAGTAATAAAATATATGTCCTCAATATCTATACTGAGAGACATCCTGTCAATGTGAAAAGAATCTGAGTCTGGATCCCAGTAATCCACTAGCATCTGCAGGAGTCTTAGTTTGGCCCTCAGGATGCTAACACACCAAAACTTATACAAACCGCATGCACGTAGAGCTTGTTGGTCCATTAAGTCACCTTGAACAGCCTCTTCTACATCACCATGTTCCCTCTCCCTCCTTTCTAGAACCATCCTGCACATAAAACATGATTTTTCATCATTGTTTACCTTAAAAATCCTTATTCACAGCTGCATATGTGACTGTTTGCAAAACAACCACGTATGTACGCAGTTTTGGGAGGTTTTTCTATGTATGGCTAGCCCTATACGCGAACAAAACCCCGATATCTGTGTGGGTTGAAACACCTACTTTAGATTGGCCTAGAAAATAAAATTGACCATGGAAACTGAAAAAATTTGCATGAAATGGGAAGAGGAGTACATGAGGAGTTACCTAGAACAAATAACGTCGAATTTCGCCGGACAATGTTCTTGGAATTTGTGTTGGAAGTTTTGAGCTCAAATGGGTCAAAATTTCAAATGATATGGAATTTTTGAATTTTTTTACTATTTATAGAAATTTTTGAAATTTTTTACCCACATTCTATAGTTTTTGACCATTTCTAACCATTTTGGATCGTTTTGGACTAATTTGATGATGTAGGAGTCCATTTTGAGTGTCGTTTAACCATGGTTTTGACCCGTTCATGCCAATTTTAGGTATTATGTATAAACTAGCATATAGGTTAGGTTTCACACCCATTTGCACTTTGCATGACCTTACATTAGAGGAAATTTGGGGTCTAAAATGGGCCTTATAAGAACGTGCCAAAATAAGTTTTTGTGAGTTGGAATTTAAGAACCAATAGAATTTCAATAAAATAAGTCAACCATAATGGTTGAATTGACATATTTGTCATTAAAAAAAACTACTTTTTTTGTTCGTATTTTCGACATATCTCATTGTGTTTTTACTCAAATTTCGATCGGGAGAGATCGTTGGATGCAGAATTTGATTCTGCATCCAATGAGTACCCACACTGCATTCTTTTTATGAACCCTGCTACCCCAAAAACAAGAAATACCTGAAAAAATGTGATGATGACATCATCATCACATTTTTCAGGTATTTCTTGTTTTTGGGGTAGCGAGGTCCATCAAAAGTATGCAGTGTGGGTGCTCGTTGGATGCGGAATCAAATTCCACATCCAACGAGCTCTCCCGATTGAAATTTTAGTAAAAGCACAGGGAGATATGTCAAAAATACCAACACAAAAAGTAGTTTTTTTCTTTCTTCCTCCAAAATTAATCAATATTATTTTATTATTTTAACTATTATTTTATTATTTTAACTATTATTTTATTATTTTCCTTAGGAGGCCCATTTTAGACCCCAAAATTCCTCTAATGTGACCGTTTCATTATAACCTTAGGTATGAGCCCATTCTATCTTGTCACGGAACCTCCTTGTTGCTTTTAGAAGTTACATGATAAGAATGGTAGAACTTGACCATACATGGGTTCCCTAGTTATCTCTTGATTTGCATTTGGTGCCCATGCCGACATTTTTCCTTTAGGGTGTGGGAGTCCTTTGTATAGTATCACCATGAATTTGCGCAAGAGCCTCATACTCCTCTTGATCTTTTTACTGGCATTTTTCCCCAAGACTCCTTTATGTCAAGTTGTAATTGCATTATCATGAGTTTTTCTTTCCTTATTGAGCCTTATGCTGGCTTCCCTAACTTTGATTATCAGCTATATATCCGAAGCTTGTCTCATGTCTAGCCAAGCAGATCCATTTTACATATATTTTGCAACTTGATTCCCCATTTTTACTGGGAGGGGACTTTTCCTCGAGTGTCGTTATCCTACACATGTTTCCTTGCATTTAGCATAGGTATGTTCCACTACTTGGAACTAGTTTTTTTCCCTTTGACACTCATCTCCTCCTAGTATATAACTATAAAGCACTTTTATTATTTTTCAATCTTTTTAAAATATTTGAAAAAGTACAAAAAAATAAAAAAACCAAAAAGCCAGACAAGAAAAGATGTTGTCTTTGGTAGTAGCCGATTCGTGTCACCTTCAAACAAAGCACTGTATATCACATTTGTTGGTTGGGTTAATATTTTGACTTTAGGAGCTGTACTCATTTCTCTGAGTTTATCCCCATCGGCTGGTTAAGTTTCCAATCCCTATGGAGCCTCTATTGATGCCTTCTGTGTCATAGAGATGTCCTAGTTCTGTATATTGAGTCTATGTTGCCTACATTCAGTCACCATTCACCTTTATGCTTTGGTTCGAAGGAAGTTGAAACATGAGTTGACCATTCCCCAGTTCTCTTGACTTTGCATGTCGGCCATTCTCGGTACTAATACCGGTTCGTGTACATTATGATTGAGTCCTTCCACATTATACAACTTTTCTGAGTACCTCATGTTGGATGATGAGGGATGCCTTAAGTCCCTCCTTCCAGCGGATTTCATCCCATCTACTTTAGATCATTTATTCTGGGATAGGACTCTAGAGTCATTTTGAGTGCCTTGAGACTTGCAGTCATCAGTGGCAGGTTCTCTCACCATCGACAGTTTTGGGAATACATCAATGTCTCCTGAGCGATGGATTCTTTCAAGTGTTCGACCTCAACACATTTATTCACACTTGTTAGTTTGCACTCTAGTACCTTGATTCCCATTTTCAGTATCGGTGGGTGATCTCGCGTTTGTTAACGATATACATCAATGACCGGTAATCAGACAATGGACTACTATGTTTGACCTCGACACCTCTATTCACATAGTAGGACATGTACTCGTATCGGATTGTGTAGAAGACATTCCAAATTAGTGGCATTTCATATATGCTACCTCCTTGATCATGTCATATTCATGACATTTCAGCTCTTGTGACTTGATTCCAGTGTATGTCAGATATCTTCAACCATTATGGATATCTTGATCCATTGTATATATTTATCTTTCATGAAGACCATGATCCTTTGTATATCTTCATGGAGATTCTGATCTATCTACATTGTACGTGGCGATGAGCACACATGTAATATTTTTTTATCGTTCCTATTCATGGCCATTCTACTCTTATGTATCCGAGACTGCTCTATGTACTTGCAATCATGTGTAGATTTTGATTATTGTATTTTTGGATGGCTCATTCTTCCACCTAGTTCTTCATCACACCACTTTTGAGATGGACTTGTAATGTATTTCAGCCATCGTATCACCCCTCTGACCTCACACATTAGGGGGCATCTGTTACAACTGATTTTACCACACATGGTGGATCACACATTTATGGCCTTCATTATCCCTTTGCAGAATCTTTGGACCCCATGGACCATTTTTGTACCTTTGATGTTTCCAAGATCACCCCTAGAAACATGCATTATTTTCCATACGTGACTTTTAAACCTATTCTCGCGTATATACATGGATATGACCCTCAAATCCGCATACATTGGGATGTGTGCAAAAGGCCAAATAGTTTTGGAGTTTTTCTTGATGTGGATCTGAGTCACTTGTCTCTTAGCCTTCCATATGCCTTTATATTTCTCGGATTTGACCTTCCATTACCCCATTGAAGCACTATATAAGAAATCCTTTGGATACATTGAAGGAGGAGGAATTGAAGAGCAAGAAAACTATAGTCCATTGTTTCTGGAGCTTATACTTGAGTCTGCATCCCTTTGTCCCTTGGATCACTTTGTGTTCTTCCCAAGATTTCCTTCGCTTCTGAGCTTGCTATCGAGAGATGGAGGATTGAAGTGGTGGAGGCCCAGGTGGAGGACTCAGTTTCTCCGGTTCGCAGACGTGCCAACAAAGGTTGTCACCATTGTAATCTCTAATTTATATTAAATAGAAATATCTTTTCATGTCTAGTAACGTGTATTTAAATGAATATTGAATCCATGTATGCTTTTAAATGCTTATATGTTATTGATTATATATGCTAGAGTAGGTCTAACACCATTACATAGCATGCTTGTCTTGTTTGTTGAATGTTGAGAGAGAAAATTTCTAATACAAGTGAGAGTGTAAAAGCTCAACGGGGATCTATAGCAACCATATGGAATAAGGTATGTTTCGATATCCTTTAGTGTTAGATGTTTTATTTCTCTTGCATATGGGAAAGGATTGATTTCTGCGGTTACTCTTTCTGTTGTGGTACCCCAAGCCATAGGAATTTCTTTCCGTAATAGTTAATATGATTTTTTTTCTAGTGGTGATCCTTTATATGGGGTCTAAAAATCGGATTCTTGTGGTGAATCAAATTTTCTGAATATACTCAGTAATACAATCCATTCAAGACATATCATTCCTAGCATAAAAAATTTGCAAATATGATGTACTATTACTCCTGTACATTAATAAAAACACTTACTTTTTGTTTACAAAAAAAAAACACAATTATAATAATTCAAAAATAAATACCAACCACACCATGCTTCCCATAAATGAAGTTGAACCATCAATTTCAAGATAAAACTATAAAAAATATTGATCCTTTTCTTGATCAAAACCCATCAGATAAATTACCTCAAAACAAGCACATATTTTCCTTAAAACAAACAATTTATTCATACATTGAATGAGCATGGAGATTATATAAATTTGAAATTTCTATAGAATATTTATGATAACAAACAACATTTCATGTTAGTATGACTGCTATGTTACCAAGGATTTAAAAATCTATTGAGAGGTCCCTCATTTTCTACAATTAAGAAAAAATAGCATTACTCGAAGGAAAGCTAGTAATTCTAGAGAATCAACCTCTATTTCAGTTTTGAGTCATGTCCTCCCAGCCAGAACAACCTAGAAAATCGAAAACATGCAATTCATAATACAAACACTAGCATATATCATATAATGTATTAGAGAATAAACAAGAGTAAGAAGATTGTATTCTTGAACTAAATATGCAAATCTATAAAATATATGTTTGAACCTATACTTATTGATAAGTAATTTACTCAGGTTTTGACATAGCAGAAGATTGTTTTCACAAACCATAAACAATATAATATGGGAAATCAAATCCACAGGTGATTCTGATCAGTCTTGAAGAGGGGGTGAAACTATTCTTGATAATTCCCTAGGATAATTTGCTACTATTGGAGGTTAAATGAAATAGTAAAATACCGGTGGAGCATGTGATGGACAGTTGTGAGCATGTTTTAGGATATTCATGGAATCCTCCAACTTTATAGCCCCACCAACATCAGTTATGGGAATTGTTTTTATTAAATTGAGCACATAGATCTATGGACAAACACACAACTCACAAGATAGATCACACAATTTACTCAGTTATTGAAGAATGAAACAATGCAAAAATGGCTTGCAGCTGTGAATGCTTTTCATTAATCAAAGTGTAATTAGATAATAATTACAATGAAGTACAATGGCTTAAATATCCACATGCAATTCGAATCCACATGAGGAAATTCAAATTGATTAGACTCTACTTGACTGTAGGTAATTAAGACCTTGTCTAAATCATTATCGGAGGACTCAATACTTAACTGACCTTGTCTGAACCATTATCGGAGTTCAACGGAGTTCTAAAACACAACTCAAGTGTCTAATTCAGTGTTAAATGAGGCTAACTGACTATGGTAGGTGAGAAATGCACCTCTCCTGCATGTAGCGATGCAAACCTAGTGCTGACTGAATGTAACTGACTCCTAACTCAGCTTGACTAGTCACCAACTCAACTCAACTGACCTTGGTCGGCATTGTCACTCTCAGTGGCTCCTAAATAGTAGGGATTGGTATAGGAGGCTCCTAAACTGATGCATGCAAGTGAAATCAGTGGCAGTAGGCCTCAATTAGTGTTCCCGACACTTTATTAACTGGAACATGTTCCCCTATTAGGCCAACTGGACCCAATGGTGCTAGTGACTAAAAATAGATTGGGTGGACTCTTGATTTAGACATGACTCCTGATTTAGACATATGACAAAATTGGAAAATGGGGGATTAATAATCCTAAAACCCCCCTGAGTGCTAACTTGGAAAATCTGTGGGCCCTGGTAACTAATACCATAGGTCACCCATTACATCAAGTAAATTAAAGTAATTGTTCAATACAAGGAGTTGGGGAAAAAACCACATGGGAAAAATCCCCGCCCCCCCTCTAATTAAGCAGGTAGAATCAGGATCAATCTAGTTCTTCTGTGCACAGGTATCCTAGGTCCTGGCATGTGAACCTCTCCATCATTATGTCTGGAGGAATATTCCTCTTTGGAAGAAGAATGATATGCTCAACTAAATCAGAAATATAGACACCTGCTGGATGAAGACTGAACCCATGTAGAGCAACTGAAATCAACTGATAAGTAAGAAAAGGTTCTTGAGGATTTAGAACATGTGAGGAACACTCAATAAATTTATATGTTTCAGCCATGAACACCAAACCATGAGTGGTAAAATCAGCCCCAAGTGTTAGGAGCAAGTGTTCAGGCGGATGCAAAATGTCTTCCTCTTTACTAGTTCTGTGAGGAGATGAGCATGTGATCAATGGTAGAGAAGCACTGGGACTGTGCAGAGTGAATGCTTGAGCTCCATAGTCTGATATAGATTCAAAATATATAATTATTAACAAAATAAAATATCAGCAACCTCATAAGAGGAAACTAACACCAAATCCCTAACACCAATTTTGAAGAGAAATTGCAGTACTTGATTTTTCACACCAGAATTGGTGAGAGAAGCTACAAGCATGACTAAAAAATATTGGATTTTAAAATTTGAACTGAATAATATCAGATCAGAAATTAAATCATATCTAAATATGTTCAAAACAGATCCAAAACTGTGAAATGAAATCAAATCCCCAGTAGCAGTTTTGTAGGAGACTTGCAGCACTTGTTTCTTCACAAAATTAATGAGAATAGCTACAAGCAGTAATGAAAGCTTATGAACCTGAAATATTGAACCAAGAAATATCAGATCATATATAAATAACATCATATCAGATACAATAATTTTCATATCAGAACCAAGAGGATGGTCCACCGAGGTGGTAGAGGCACAATTTTCTTCTTCTTCAAAATTCTGAATTTTGGTGCATGCAATCCTGTAGGAATTTGTGGGAAGATATAGATCATGGGGAGTGAATGGATCACTATGGTAATATGATATTTATTTCAAAATATCCAAGGTATTACATATTTTCACACCAGAAGCAACATTAGAGGGAGAAAAATCAAATTTCTCTTCACTTTCAGAAGCAATTACTAGCAAATTTTGCACATAATTCAAAGGAAAATCATTGGAGGAGGACTTTGCTTCTTTTTCATATTGAACAACTTCAACAAAGAGAATAGAGGCCGAGAATTTTGGATCAGGAACTCTTATGGTGTTGGATGTGCTCTCCAAAGTGCTATTATGATCCTCATCAATCTTTCCAAAGGTTCTGTCCAATCTTGTCCAGAGTTCCTTTAGGTCTTCAATAGATCTATTGAGGTAGCGCAAGCTAGGAGAAAGAGTCAGACTAGTTGTTCCAAAAGCTCCATCACATGCATTCATCCAATCATTCTTACTCTCATAGGACTCTTCACCAATTCCAATAGACACCTCATAGAGATCTTGTCTCTTCATAGATGCAATCATCTTCATCTTCCATTATGATTAGCTTGTGAATGGGGTGAGAAGAGGAACTGATGAATCCATTCGAAGTTGTACCTGCAATTACAAAAAAGGAAAAAGTAAGGTTGGAAAGCCTGCACATTTCACGTTTTCATCACACCCAACATAATTGATCAAGAAATCTTGATCAACAATTCCTTAACTTTGGGTATTAAGTGGTAAACCTTCTGCTTCTGATGCAAAGCTAGAAGGAGCAATTTTGCTCAAAAACGATCTAGTAGGAGACTTGCGGAGGAGAAGTGCCTTTTCCACCTAGGCTCTGATACCATATTAAATTGAGCACATAGATATATGGACAAACAAATAACTCACTAGATATATCACACAATTTACTAAGTTATTGAAGAATGAAACAGTGCAAAAATGGCTTGCAATTATGAATACTTCTCATTAATCTAAGAGTAATTAGATAATAATTACAATGAAGTACAATGGATTAAATCGCCATGTGAAATTCGAATCCACATGAGGAAATTTGAATTGATTAGACTCTACTTGACTGTAGGTAACTAAGACCTTGTCTAAATCATTATCGGAGGACTCAATAGTTAACTGACCTTATCTAAACCATTATCGGAGTTCAACGAAGTTCTAAAACACAAATCAAGTATCTAATTCAGCATTAACTGAGGCTAACTGACTATGGTAGGTGAGAAATGCACCTCTCCTGCATGCAGCCATGCAAACCTAGCGCTAACTGAATGTATAGGACTAGAATTGAATGTAACTAACTCCTAACTCAGCTTGACTAGTCACCAACTAACCTCAACTGACCTTGGTTGGTATCGACACTTCCAGTGGCTCCTAAATAGTAAGGATTGGTCTAGGAGGCTCTTAAGCTGATGCATGCAAGTGCAATTAGTGGCAGTAGACCTCAATTAGTGTTCCCCACACTTTAGTAACTGGAACATGTGCCCCAATGAGGCCAAGTGGATTCATGGACCCAATGGTGCTAATGATTAAAAATAGACTGGATAGACTCCTGATTTAGATATGACTCCTAATTTACACATATTACCAAATTGGACAACGGAGGATTAATAATCTTAACAATTTATTATCTTTCCACCCTTTAATGAGAGATAAGAGATATAATTCCTAAATAGGGGTTGGTGTGAGGAACTATATGCTAAAGTATGAAAAGTTGTCAAAATATAAGAAAAGAAACAGCTGGAAGATTAAACGTGGGAAAGGACGCAACTGCAATGCAATGCAACAGCATTGACCCTCACCTCACATAGAGAGTGAGAGGGCAATTTAGGGGAAGAGAAGTTCAAATTTTAAACTATATTACGAACACATTATTTTCAGCTTTTCCATACCATTATAAATCCATGCTAAATAAATATTTCTTCTACATAGAGAACTTGTTTTTTATAATTCCAAATCAAAATTATTTAAGCAAACATAGATAACTAAGAAAACAAGTACCTATTCTTCAGAAAACTTGCAAAAAATCCAATATATATGACAAACAATAACTATTAGTAAAGAAAATTTAAAACCAACATATTAAACCCAAGAAAATAATACAAGCAACATAGCTAACCAATCCCTTAAATGAGCCAACATAAACAACTACTACTACTATCCCTCAAACCTTAACAAGTATATACAAAATCTCAATAGATGAATGTGGACAAGTGAGTATAGCACTAAAAACTCTAAAAAATACCAACAGAGCTTATATTCCTTGTTGAATAAATGTTAACTATTACAAAGGACTCTCCTCATATATAAAGATATTTGAGAGGTTAGGGTTAGGTGCAATCCCTTTGGTCAAAAAAGACTTGACGATTTATAAGATACTTGTAACTTTTGGAGAAGTGGCCATTTTTCTAAGTCAAATCACTTTTAGCTTCCTTCAAAAATATATATTTTTCCCTACATGAAAAAATTAATATTATTTTGCTCAAAAAGTTACAATTCGAGAGAAAGAAATGGGTTTGACAAAATCCTTTGAAGATAAAATTTGGAGTTCCATGTCATCATTTGATTTGGGATCGGTTCCCTCCATGGCACTTGTGATGGCTAATCATCGGTTAAATGGTACAAACTATGGATCTGAAAGGCCACAAAACTATTATCAATGGCTTCCAAGGCGGTTCAAGTCATGGCACTTGCATAGGGACATTCATCTATGCCTTAGAGGGAAAGTTTTTCTTACGAGTGTACTCCCAATCATTTATAAAAACTAGTCTCAAACTAGGTTCAAAATGGGCAAAATGCCTCTTGGCATGAAAGTTGTTTTGTCTAATATACCTTTCACAAATTATCTAAAACTGAAATTTCCTAAGTTCATTATAAATAAATTACAAGTATAATTAACGCATTTCCTTTTGTTTGCTGAAAATCGAGCTAAAATTGAGTGAGATTTGGCCTCCAGAAGGTAACCAATAAAGGTTTTTCTGAGGGAGATGAAATCAAAATCTAAGGTCATTATTTAAAATTTATGGGTGAAAACCTAAATAAACTGTATAGTACTAATATTCAATTCTCTAGATCAAATGGGTCTCTTTCAAAGTAAAAAAAAACCCTGAAAGGGGCCTAATTAACACACTTTGCTAGCTGGATTATGGACCCCAAAAAAGGGTTACTGGGATTTCTAGAAATTTCTTGGTTGAATCTTTGAGTTGAACCTTGTATACTTTTTTCGATCTCAAAATACGAATGAGGGAGATATGGAAATTTTGGTTTAGGCATTTTGTCAAACACTTAGTGGACAATTACTTGGTTGAGGAATTTTGTCAAACAATTAGTAGATAGCCACATACAACTCTTCCTTCTCTAAGTTCCTCTCAACATTTCAAAATCTACCAAAAATGAAATCAAACCCATACACATGGAAAGAAAAACGCCCCAAGGGAATCTATGTTTTCATAAAAATACCCAAATCATCGGATTTCATCTCGCAAAAAAAAAATTTGGAATCAAAATGGGGGTTCCAAGCCCATATGATAAGGATACTTTCCTCCGCGACATCTCAACTGGGTATTTTATAAATAAAATTGGAATTCCTTATTGTTTATTCAACAAGTGTTGGACAGGCCATGTTCCCTTATTGGTGAGTCAATGTAAAAAAATGAATCGTAAGTCGATTCAATATCAGAGGAGAGAAAAATAATGTTTCCACCAAAGTCTAAATGAAAGGAAACTAGAAATGCGGTTCGGAAATGTGGGTGAGTTTCTTACCAGGCACGTTGTTGTAACGCTAGTTCCTCATTCTAGAAACCCCAAGTGAGAGCATCAGCCGATTTATTTTCCAAGTACTCCTGTACAATATGCAAACAACGAGTAGTTTAGTGAATTGTCGAGTTGATGCATATAATTTTCAATCAATTAGATGTCTGAAAAAGATGACTGTGTAAAAACAGATAGAAATAAGCAATATATATTTTTTCCCTACCTCAAAGGTAGTCGCACCAAGGTGGCTGAAGTACCAAACCAACTCGAAAGAAGAAGAAAATATATAGCTTCGAGACAGAAGCATATAAGAACCCAACCGATTGAAGGAATGGCAGAATGAACCCCAAAGAATCATGAAGTTTCTACCTTGTTCCTATACCACGTGAATAAGGTGTGGATCTATTGCCACCTGGATAAAAGAATGATGGTGAACATCCTTCCACCAACCAACATTTAATAACTCAGATGCGAAATGCATCAAGTATACCATTCTTAACATATGATTAAGAATGGACCTTTAGAATGATATCCATAGGGGTAATAGGGTTATTTTATTAATCCAAATCAGCTATGGAACTTTAGCATGATATCCATAAAGAATCCAAGGGCATACCTAGAATCGAGTTCAATTTTTTCTAGGGTGATGATAACAATGGATCATATTTCTCATTAACTTAAGTATAAGCATGCCTGAATATGATCACACAACTAAAGATAATCATCTAGTTTATGTTAAGAATTTGAAAATTACTTAATTCATGGGAAAACTCCAATGATGGCAAGGTGACTAGTTAATAAGATTATGTTGTAACCAACGTTGTTGGTGAAAAATCAAGGTGGCGTCTTTACCTATCATCTAGAATTTAGTTTTTAGTAATAATAAGGGTAATATGGTCACGTGAAAATGAACGTATTTATGAGAACATTTTTAAACTTGTGCCACTATAAGCATCACCATGGAAAAATATTTTTTGGTAATTGGAGGGTTTATAACAATTTTGTTACATTAATACTAAGTATCTTAGTATATATTAACCAAGATAGTTGTTAATATAGTTGTGTGAACTCATAGAGTAAGATCCAATGTATGTTTACTTGGGTGTGTTTAGTTAATCTTAGTGTAACTGTACAATTTCAATAAAAAGAAATGTTATATAGTTTATTAGATGTATATATATATATATATATATATACGATACACAATTCAGAAAAGTATTCAAATATAGAGTTACGTTAAATTTATTTTAAAAAAAAATGTGCAATATGGGGATGTTGCAATAACTGAATCTCATCAACAAGGATTCGAAGTCTAAAATATTCCTTATCCAACCAATCATGTTTAAATTTAAAAGGAAATGGAGGTTTTTTATTCTCCTTTTTTATTTGTGATGATGATGATGATGATGACGATGTCGATAATGATGATAATGATGATGGTGATGATGATGATGACGTTAATGATGATGACGATGAGGATGATGATGATGATGATGATGATGGTGATGATGATGAAGATGAGGATGATGATGATGACAAGGATGATGGTGATGATGATGAAGATGATGATGATGGTGATCATGATGATGATAATGATGATGATGATGGTGATGATGATGATGATGCTAATGATGATGGCGATGAGGATGATGATGATGATGAGGATAATGGCGATGATGGCAATGGTGATGATGATGGACACGATGATGATGATGATGATAATCATGATGATGTCAATGATGATGATGATGATGATGATGATGGCGATGACGATGATGATGCTAATGATGATGATCATCATCATCATCATCATCATCATGTCAATGGTGATGATGATGACGACGATGATGATGGTGATGATGATGATGATGGCGATGAGGATGATGATGATGATGATGGCGATGATGATGATGATGGCGATGATGATGATGATGCTAATGATGATGATGATGGTGACGATGATGATGATGATGAGGATGATGGTGATGATGATGATGATGCTAATGATGATGGCAATGAGGATGATGATTAGGATGAGGATGATGGTGATGGTGATGATGGTGATGATGATGGACATGATGATGATGATGTCAATGATGATGATGATGATGATGATGATAGCGATGAGGATGATGATGATGATGAGGATGATGGTGATGATGGTGCTAATGTTGATGATGATGGACACGATGATGATGATGATGATTATGGTGTTGATGTCAATGATAATGATGATGATGAGGATGGCGATGATGATGATGATGATGATGATGATGATGATGCTATTGCTGATGATGATGATGATGATGTCGATGGTGATGATGATGATGATGATGATGATGATGGTGATGACGATGATGATGATGGCAATGACGATGATGATGATGGCGATGACGATGATGATGATGAGGATGATGATGGTGATGATGATGATGGTGGTGATGATGGAAACGATGATAATGATGATGATGATGATGATGATGATGATGATGATGAGGATGACGATGATGATGATTTCAATGATGATGATGATGATGATGGTGATGATGATGATGATGAGACTAATGATGATGATGTTGATGATGATGATGATGATGATGGTGATGATGATGATGATGATGATGATGATGATGATGGTGATGAGGATGATGATGATGAGGATGATGGTGATGATGATGATGATGCTAATGATGATGGAAATGAGGATGATGATGATGGGGATGATGGTGATGATGATGATGGTGATGATGATGGACACGATGATGATAATGATGATGATGATGATGATGAGGACCCTATCATTCTCCAAACATATTTGGTGACCTGTTAAGTGTGAGTGTTCAGCAAGGGATGATTTCTTATATTTATCATGTCTTAGGTTTACAACTTTATGCTATTGTTTTTAGATTTTCAACATTTAGATTCTGGATTTTAAGCTATAATGTAGGTTTACAACTTTTTTTTTCTATTTGCATGAGGATGCCTATTTTGATGTCCAAATGACATGTTTTTCATATAATGAGATTTGTATCTATTTTTTTTGGTAAATTTTTGTACTATCTACTGTTCAAAATAAATACAACATTTTCATTATGAAATCATTCACTTGAATGTGCTACATGAAGCAATGAACTCTACTTCATTAAGGTTTAACCATGTTGTGTTGCATGATATATAATCATGGGCATTTTACTACTATTTGATTATTGATTTTTTCACATGATTGACTGCAAGCTCTAGCTATATTCTCAATTTTATAAGTTGTTTATTGAGTTTGAATATGGTTGATCAAAGGATCTTGATACATTCTCAAGTTGAGGAGATGCAGTGGGAACTATGTCAGATTTTGATAAACATCAATCCCTCGTCCAGACCATCACAATTATTAGGTTTAGTGTTCACGAATTTTTTACAACATCTTGTTTGGAAGAATAGAGGGGTAGATCGTAACATGTTTCCACCTGGTCTTTCAAGTTACTCTGTTCTTATTTCTGCATACACAATACTACTTCATTTTTTGTCTGAGGGTTTTGGTATAGATGATACATGTGAATTGATCAAGGGGTCAAGACAAAAAGTAGAACCTAGGGTGGGATTTCTTCACCGGGGGCGGGAAACAAATTTTTCCTATAGGCTTATTTCTAAAAGCAGATTCACATCGTATTGGATTTTCTAGATTGGGTGGGGTTTTTACTCATATTCTTAAAACTCATCCTGTTGGTATTGAATATTTTGAGGAACAATGGGATGAAAGTGACTTAGATGTTGAGGAGAGCAGTTCTCCCTTACTAATAACTATTGATATGTTCACATATGCAGCTTACCTGTATTGTTGGGTGATAGTCTTTATGAACCTGAGTTGCACACATGCATTTTTACTCTTAAAGTTCTATTCCCGTTCCATTTGCATTTCATTTCATTAGCATAAAAATGGGGTATTCGGGATAAAGCCCAAATACTTAATCACCCAAATGCTAGAGAAAAACAAGAATTCTTTTGTCGAACTTCAAGGTCGTCGAACTTGAACATGAATTTGAACTAAGTGACTTAGGTAGCCACCATCAAACGCCATAGCCATGACCTAAAAAATTGAACTTTTAATCTTCAATACGATACTTGTCACAGCTCGAGTTGTTCCCTATGATATTCACCTATCGACTGCCAATTTTGTAACTATTTTTTCATCAAAATAAAATTCAAAGGCCGGTTTGATGACTCCTCCTCTACAAGATGACGACGACGATGATGATGATAACGACGATGAGGATAATTATGAAGATGATGCTAATGATGTTGTTGATGATGATACTGATGATAATAATGATAATAAGGATGATGATGATGATGATGATGATGATGACGATGACGACGACGATGATGAGGATGATAGCAACGAGGATTATGATGATGGAGATGAGGACGATGATGAGGACGACGATGATGATGATGTTAATGATGATGTCAATGATGATGATGGTTATGATGATGGTGATGATGATGATGATGATGACGATGATGATGATGATGAGGATGATGCTAATGATGATGATATTGATGATAATGATGATCATGATCATGATCATGATAATAATGACAATGATGACTATGATGATGATAATAACAGTGATGATGAGGATTATGATGAGGACAATGATGATGGCGATGAGGAATGATGATGATGATGATGACTCTGATTATGATAAAAAAATGTGATTATGAGGATGAGGATGATGGCGACGATACAAACAAAAAGTAAACAAAAAGTGGTGTAAATGGAAACAAACTATTGTGTAACAAATAAATAGTTAAGCACCTAAATTTCCTTTGCAATGGTCATAAGAATATTAAGTTTATTATAGTGTGATCTAAAACATTAGCACATACTTTATTGCATCATCAAGAAATCAACCTTACCACACGCATAGGCAGATAGTTGGGCCACAAGGTTTGTTGATTTACAGTTATTTTAAAGGTTTATTTTTATTGAATATTAAGTACTTTTGGCTATGAGAATTATCTATGGGACTACTATGTGTGACAAAATTGAGAGTTACAATTTAAGGTCTATGACCCAATATTTTTTTCAATGGTCATTTAAGATGTCAAAACCAAACAAAACTTTATAATGTTCTAAAACTAGAAATATAATGTTCTAAGCCATTATAAGAACAAATTTTATCTAAATTTTTATTCTCATAATAGTTAGAAGAATTTCATACAACAAGGCCATCGAATTTCCTATGAAAAGGCTGTCAAATTTCCTACACCATATCCATCGAGAAACCTACCTAAGGTTGTCGAATTTCCTATGACAAGGTCATCGAATTTCCTATGACAAGGCCATCTAATTTCCTATGACATATCCATTGAGAAAACTATCCACTAGTGTAGAAAATATGACAATATAGCTGTCACATTTTTCGACGACATCGTCGATGAAAAACCTATGCCTATGCCGTCTGAAATTCGATGGCTCTAAAATAATTCGAAAAGATCAGTACTTTTCATCATTGTTGTCTGACACATTCGTACGATATGTCAGATGTCGTTGGATTCTGCCGTTGGATTTCTGGTTCAAATCATATTATGCACAACTCTATTTCTGCAACAGAGTTTCTGTAACAGGCCTTCCGTAAGCAGGTTACGGGATGTGGGATGGCCGACCAAATTTCCAAAGTTGTTCCTCCTCACCTTTCCTTCTGCAACTTTCCATCCATAATTATTTTAAGCTGTTAGATCCTTGCGGCCTTCTCCACGGCCATCGATATACTCTTTGATGCAGATCTCACCGATCTTTGTAGATATGTTATCGCCCTCGCAACTCCCATTGAAGATCTCTCCTGGACCATCATATCTTCATCCGTGGACTCAATCCCCACCATTCATTCTCTGCAAAACTTGTTAATGGCATAAAATATGCGTGCTACGCTGATTTTTTAGAGAAGCGATCAATCCATCATCCAATCTCCAAGATTCATTATCCTAACACTTCTATGCATGCATTTACAACCTATTTCAACTATTCAAGTAGCAATTTAACACTTGAATTAATAATTTCACAGAAATACATAGATGTTCATAAAGCCATCGAAGTTATCTCTTCATGGATTCACAGTTCAAACAGTAAATGCATAGAGGCTAATAACACTACAAACAAATAGCTACTCTTGCTATTAAGAAAGCACACAAACATACACCTCGACTCTCTTCTTCATTCTATTCAAAATATTTACAAGCAAAATCAATGCAGGTCTATCATTTTCTCTGCAAATTCCAAATTCTAATGCTGAAGAGGAGAATCCCCCCCCCTTCTCTAATCTCCCTATTTAAGCTAAACTGTAACCTCCTCCATCGAGTGGTCCTATAACTGGAAAAAAAAACAACTACAACGCATGATGAAAACGTCCCTATCACAACAAACAAACTGCGACTTGATCTCCTCACAGGGAATCATGATACACAATCACTCCTACTGGTGCTAACAAACTATGACTCAACAAAAAAACAAAAATATGCCACAGCATGTGACCAAATTATCACATTGTTGGCATGCCATGATGCTCCTGCATCAGACTCGCAAGGGTGGAAAATTATCAACCCCTATTCATTAGATCAATTGGAGTGAAACCCTTGGCTTCCAACTTTGCAGCACTCATCCAGGTAGAATCCTTTGTTGGTCACTTCTTGCATTTGACCAAATACTCCAGATAGTCATTCTTCCTTGTACTCTTTACCACTTTAGTGTCCAAAACAACCTCAACTTCCAATGGTTGTGTCACAGGCATTTGCCCCACCCATTGTAAGTCTTCCATAGGATCTCCACCTTCTGCAAAGGTTCCAGTGTCACTTGCTACATAAGGATATATATTTGCAACATTAAATATTGGTGAAATACCCACTCTAGTAGGCATCTCTAACTCATAAGAATTTGATGATAATTTTCTAAGTATCCTTTAGGGTCTAATATTCTTCATCTTCAACTTGTTATACTCTCCCTTTGGAAATATGTCTCTCTTTAGATATGCTAAGACCAAATCTCCTATTTCATAGTTCTTCTCTCTCCTTTTGGAATCCGTGCTGGCCTTGTAACTGGTTTTACTATGTTGAAACCTTTCTTTCACTTGCTCTTGTAGTTCAATGATCCTCATTTCAAACTCTTCTCCATCAGCACTCATTTTCTCCAATTGACCTAAGTCACAAAGTTCACACAATCCTCTTGGATGGATTCCATACATAATTTGAAATGGACTATCCCTATAATTTTGTTTGGTGAATCATTATAGGAAAAATCAGCTTGAGATAATACTATGTCCCACTGCTTCGGACTCTGTCGAATCAGACTTCTCAATAGGTTCCCCATACTCCTATTTACTACCTCTGTCTATCCATCAAACCGTGGGCGATGTGTTGAACTGAATTTCAGTCTGGTACCCAACTTCTTCCACAAGGTCCTCCAGAAATGACCTATAAACTTCACATCTCTGTCTGATACAATGCTTCCAGGTAAACCATGTAGCTTCACAACTTCATTGAAAAACAAGTTAGCAATGTGTGTAGCATCACTAGTCTTGTAGCATGGAATGAAATGTTCCATCTTAGTGAATCTATAAACAACTATAAGTATAGAATAATGTCCTTTCTAAGTTCATGGTAAACCCATAATGTAATCCATACTCAGAGAATCCCAAGGCCTAGTTGGAATAGGCAATGGGGTATACAACCCTGTGTTCTGGCTTCTTCCTTTAGCATGCTGGCATACTCTGCATCTGCTTACAAAATTCTCAACTTCAAACCTCAAAATAGAAATGATCTAACTGTTCAAAGGTTTTATCACTTCCAAAGTGACCCGCCACACCTCCATTGTGTTTTTCCTGTATCAAGTTCTACCTCATGGAACACTTTGGTATACACAATTTATTGTTTCTAAAGAGTAAACCATCTTGTAGCACATAATCCATCGATGACTCTCTGTACACCTCCACTGGATTCTTACAAGCCCTGTAAGCCTCTTGGAAATAAAGGCCAGTCTCATACAAATCCCTTAAATGCTCAAATTCCAAGACTTGGATCTACTTCTCTTGCACAATCAACAATATTCTACTTAAGGGATCATTTACTTTGTTTAACTGTCCACTTATGTGCTTCAACAAAAAGGTAAAGCTTTATAATAACTCAACCCACTTGACATGTTTAAGGTTCAACTTAGTTTGCTGCATAATGTACTATAATGCATGGTTATCAGAATATAACACAAATTCTCTAGGCATCAAATAATGTCTCCAATGCTTCATTGCTTGAACAAGAGCATACAAATCCTTATCATAAGATGAATACTTCTACGTTGCATCATTCAACTTCTCACTAAAATATGCTATAGGCCTGTCCTTCGGACTGAGCACAGCTTCGATTGCTACCCCACTGCCATCACACTTTACTTGAAAAGGGTGTTTGAAGTCTGGTAACTTCAATACTGGTTGTTCAATGATCTTCTTCTTCAAGATCTGAAAACTATTTTCATCCTATGCTATCCATTGAAATGGTTGTCTATCCTTCTTAATTTTCATGACAATAGATACACAAATACCATTGAAATCCTTTATAAATTTTATATAAAAACTTTCCAATCCATGAAAACTTCTTACCTCAAATATGTTCCTAGCTGAAGGCCAATCAATGATTTCTTGCACCTTTTCTAGAACCATCTTCAACCCATCTCTTAAGATAATGAAACCTAAATATACTAGCTCTCGTTTCATAAATGTACACTTCTTCACATTTACCAGCAACTTTTCCTGTTGCAGCCTCTCTAAAACACACCTAAGATGCTTCAGATGCTCTTCTTCTATTTGGATAAAAACCAAAATGTCATCAAGGTAAACTATCACAAACTTACCTATGAAATCTCTCAATACTTCATTCATCAATCTCATAAAAGTTCTTTGTGCATTGGATAATCCAAATGGCATGACCAACCACTCATACAACCCATCATTTGTCTTAAAGGTTGTCTTCCACTCATATCCTTCTCTGATTCTGATATGATGATATCCACTCTTCAAATCTAGTTTTGAAAAGCACGTTTCCCCACTTAGGAAATCCATCATGTCATCCATCCTTGGTAATGGAAACCTATATCTGATAGTAATATTGTTCATTTATCTAGAGTCAGTACGCATCCTCCACTCACCATCCTTCTTTGGTGCTAGTACTGCTGGCACTACACATGGACTCAAACTCTTCTGGACGAATCCTTTGTCCAACAATCCTTGGACCTCTTTCCTGACTTCTTCATTCTTTTGAGGTGTCAATGTATACGCTTCCTTGTTTGGTAAACTGGCTCCTGGAATAAAATCAATTTGATGGCTTCTATCCCTCCTTGGTGGTAACTGATTGGGTAAATCATTCACCACAATGTCACTAAACTCACTCAACATCTCCTGAATCTCGTTAGGTATATTTGTCACATTAGTCTTCATTTTCACCATTCTTGGTTTGCATACCACATCATAGCTTAACTCTTCCTTCTCAATTTGTTGCAAATATTCTTTTCCTAACAACATCGAGACTTTGGGTGCTGACTGTTCGACTGTACCACCTTCTTGCAAAGGGTGAAGTGCATGTCTTATCCCATTCTGCTCAAAACTATGGTAGTTACTCCTACCATCATGAATCACTTTCTTATCAAATTGCCACGGTCTTCCTAACAGTATATGACAAACATCCATGGGCATAACATCACACAAAAGCTTGTCCTTATATGGACCTATTTGGAAATCAACTTCACACTGCTCACTTACCAGGATTTGATGTCCTTTATGTAACCAAGATACTTTTTATGGAACAAGATGTTTGGTCCTATTTAAACTCAACTTCTCCACCATCTCTCTGTAAACAAGATTTTCAGTACTCCCACTATCAATCACCATCTTACAACACTTCCCTTGAACTTTACACATGGTCCTGAATAAATATTTTCTTTAAGCAGGATCTACTTGCTCCTTCTCATGTTTCAACAAGACTTTATTCATAATCAAAGATTCTCATGTCTCTAGAAAAACTTCAGCCACTGTTGATTGTTCTTGCTACTGCTCATTTTGATCTACATAGGCTCCTCTTTGTCCTATGTCTTCCTTCCCTAGACATTCAAATGATCTATACCCCAACTGGTTGCATTTGTAGCATCTATAGATAGTTCCTTTGCCTATTTCTCCACCTCTACCGCCTTGGTAAGGTCCTCTTCTGCTAGAGTCGCCTCCTCTACCATGCTACTCTTGCTAGTTATTGTTACTAGAATCTCCTCTATAGACTCCAAATATTCCTCTTCCAGCTGCTTGTCCTCTTCCTCTGGTTGAAGCTCGACCTCTTTTGAAGCTCTACTTCCTCGCCATCTTTTCTTCTACCCTTAAGGCACATTGATATGCCTCCTCCCTTGTCCTAGGTGATATCATGTTGATCTCTTCTTAGATATCCATCCTTAGACCATTGACATATCTACTAGCCTTTTTTTATGACTCTTCCACATATCCTGCCCTTAGGTTTACTTTGTATAACTCTTCAGTGTACTCTCTCATGGTTAACAATATTTTCCTAAGGTTATGTACATGTTTATATAGAATTAAATGGCAATATTTGTGTAAGAACTCAACCCTCATCTTTGCTACCATCCTATCCCAAATCTTTATCAATTACTTATTCTTCCTTCTTCTTTCTACTTGCACACTATCCCACCACAAGAATGCATGCCCTTTCAACCTTGTCACATCCAATCTGACTCTCTTGTCTTCTTCAATCTCATCATACTCAAAGTACTTATCGAGCTCATTGATCTAGTCAATGAGATTCTTAGCAATGAGACTTCCATCATAGGTAGACAACTCAGGTTCCGACCTTGAAGTTGCTCCTAGAATCGATCTAAAATAACTTAGCTTAGGTGTTTCCTGCATAGGTGCAGCTTCTTCTCTTTTTTCTTCATCCTCAGGTTCACTTACATCCCCTGCTTTTGGGTCTCTTTGTATGTCTATCTCCATGGCTTCCAAACGTGCTTGTAGCTCCCTCACTTCCTCCATAACTTCTGCGTTTGCCGCTAGTCGACCTCTGTCACGACCTATTTCTCTCCCTATGCTTGCAGCCATCCTCTTGCACTAAGCCTCTGTAATAACAATTCTATTTCACATTGTTACAACTTACCTCACCAAGTCCCTTCTCTGTACTTGGTCTTTTGGTAATGCGGGTCCTCTATCTAAAAATTCTTGTTCACTCTTCTTTTCTCTTTCTAGACTTCTCCTGCTACGCTTCTCTCTCACATGAGCATCTACTGGATCTGATACCAAAATTGGTGCAGGTGGGATCAACCACAACCAACCGAACCAAGACCTCCAGGATCTGGTGGCTCCTACACGTAGCACGATTGCCAAATTTATCCCTCGATGAAATTCTGCTCTAAAATTACCTCCCCGCAATAGCCTTTATCCAACTCTGTTTCCGCAACAAGCCTTCCTTAAGCGGGTTGCGGGATGTGAGATGCGAGATGCGGGATGCCTAACCAACTTTCCAAAGTTTCTCCTTCGCAAATTTCCTTCCACAACTTTTCCTTCGCAATTCTTTTCAGCCGTTAGATCCTTGTGGCCTTCTCCACGGCCGTTGATCTACTCTTTGATATGGATCTCAAAGATCTTTGTAGATCCGTTATCACCCTCACAAATTTTATTATGGATCTCTCCTGTACCGTGATATCTTCATCTGCGGATTCAATCTCCGCCATTAATTCTTTGCAAAACTTGTTAATGGTAGAAAATATGCGTGCTGCACTGATTGTTCAAAGAATCGATCAATTCATCCTGCAATGTCCAATATTCATTATCCTAACACTTCTATGCATGCATTTACAACCTATTTCAACTATTCAAGCAACAATTTAACACTTGAATTAATAATTTCACAGAAATACATAGATGTTCAGAAACCCGCCAAAGTCGGCTCTTCACGAATTCACAATTCAAACAATAAATGAGTAGAGGCTAATAACACTGCAAACAAACAACTACTCTTCATATTAAGCAAACACACAAACACACAGCTTGAATCTCTTCTTCAGTCTATTCAAAATGTTTACAAGCAAAACGAGATGCAGGTCTGCCATTTTCTCTACAAATTTAGAATTCTAATGCTGAAGAACAGAACCCCTCTCCCTTCTCTAATCTATCTAATTAAGTTAAATTGTAACCTCCTAAACCGAGTGGTCCTGCAATTGAAAAAAAAAACAACTACAACGCATGATGAAAACATCCCTATCACAACAAATAAACTGCGGCTTGATCTCCTCGCAAGGAGTCATGATACACAATCACTCCTACTGTTGCTAACAAACTATGACTCAACAAAACAACAAAAATATGCCACAGCATGTGAACAACTTATCACATTGCCCACGATGCTCGTGCATCATAAATGAGCACCTTTGTCCACCTAACCAGCATAGATCCGAATCCTAGGCTCTATCAAGCGCCGAGAGGGATCAAATCTTTGGAGGTGCAGACCTCTTCTGAAGTATTGCACTCAACTATCAGCATTAATGTGATTAAGACCAAAAGGCACATCTTTTTTATTTAAGGTTCGCAAATAATATTTTTATTATTAATATTTAATACTATTTATGGATGCATATAATATTTTTTATTTTGTTAGGAAAGAACATTAGAACATCTCCCCCATACATAGTTTTAAAACCATGGGCGAGGCCCTCCTAAAATCATGGGTTGTTTAGGAGGCCTTGCACATGGTATTAAAATCATTTGCAACTACCTCCTAAACCATATACAATAAAACCATGGGTTGTTTAGGAGGCCTTGCACATGGCTTTAAAACCATTTGTAAGGCCCTCCTAAACCATGTACAATAAAACCATGGGTTTTTTACGAGGACTTGCACATGGTTTTAAAACCATGTGCGGGACCAACATTTTTTTTTTCCGATAATCAATTTTATTATTTTGTTAAGTATAAACGTTACAACATCTCCCCCATATTGTGTTGTCTTTCTCACCGACCTTTTTATGGCCGATAATTAAATTCTTTATTTTTTATTGTTTTGTTAGGTAGGAACATTACAACATCTCTCCCATATTAGGTTGTTTTTGTGGCCGACATTTATTTTGGAAGATAATTAAAGATTTTGTTTTTTATAGCCGACATACGTAACGTTACAAGATCTCCCCCATACTGGGCTGGCCCAATGACCATGTACAGTGACATGTACTCCATAATTTGCGGAAAGATTTGACACATAGGAAAACATGATACAAAAGGAATTATTATTTTTCTTAAGTGGTATCTTTTGATTTTTATATGCATATTTGAAAAAAAAAATTAAAATTTATGATATAAAATAGAAGGGTTTTAAGAGAGACCATTAAACTTTATTTTAACAATATTTCTGTCACTGTTAACCTTTTTTTTACTTTGGTCTTCTTTAGCTTCGTGAGGCTAATCACCTTTGTCTTTATCTCGATTCCCCAAGGGGCTTCCCTCCATTCAATATATAATAATCAATGCAACCACAAAAAAATATAATATTAGTTTGACATAATTCCTCCAAATGGTCCTAACGCCATGGGATACTCACCACCTAATTGGACTAGTGCTAATAAACAACTCATCAACACCAATATTGTTGGTTTAAAGGATTTACGCAATGGTCAAGTGTTTGATCTGCGATTGATTTTAGTACGGGTTGGCCGATGTGTTCATTGGCCAAGGACCAAATGATCCGTAAGATGTGCAAAATGTGGCATCTTTCACCACATCAAATGGACATTTTCATATTTTTGACCTAAACAGTTATTTTGATGGTTTTTGAACCATAACTGATTAGTAAGGATGGAAAAAAACATGAAACCATAACTTCCACTGTAAGTATATTTATGGGGAAAAATCCATTAAATCATCCATAATAAATGGAAAAAAATCCATTAAATCATCCATAATAAGTGTCATAACACTAAGAATATAGTTAATAATATTACTTTACTTTTTATTTAGAATATAGTTAAAAATATTACCTAATGTTTTAAATTTTTCTTTTCTGGTTTTAAAAAATAAAAAAATAAGAAATGATATTTTTTTCATACTTCACGGTGGATATGTATGGTTAAAAATATTGCCTTATTTTTTATTATGGTGGTTTTCTTAAATTTTCTACTTTGTGTTCAAAAATTCTTGGGGTACTCTTAGTGTTGGGCGAGTTCTTTATATGGTTTTTAAGTTGGCCAATATCCTCTACTAGTGTGGTAAAGTTATCTTGCAATATCTTCTACATAGTTGTGAACAACAGGTTACCTCGCAATCTCTCTTCTATATATATATAGTTATGAAGAACAAGGAAAAAGAAGTGTCTGAATTGTTCTAAATATCTCTTTTCTAAGAGTTACTGGTGGTTTTCTTACTTTTTATACTCTGTGTTCAAGAGTTCTTCTTTTCTTACTTTTTATACTCTGTGTTCAAGAGTTCTTGGGTACTCTTAACAGGTTACCTCGCATTCTCTGTTTCATATAGTTATGGAGAATCACGAAAAAGAAGTGTCTGAAAGCAGATCTAAACATTTCTCTGGAAAGCAAACACGTTCTAGGCTGTATGTGCCACATGAATGTAAACAGCCGCTAAATGACCTTACAGAGAAGTTGAACTTCAGATCTATGGGAGCTGCAGTTGGTTGGATATTACCATCTGAGATAAAAGCTTTGCTTGATCTGACAAAAGAGCTTGGCTATGAGAATGGTGGACAAACCATTGATTCCTTAGTAGGGCTGGGCAGCGACAATCTCTTATTAAGTCTTACCAGAAAATGGGGCTTCCAGAATGCAGCACAAACATTAACTTGGTGCGTGCCAACGAACACTAAGCGTTTGGTGGAGCTTACTAAAGAACTAGGGTTGGAAAATGGGGGCCATACACTGAATTTTCTTTTATCAAAGGTTACAACACCTATATTAGAGCAGCTGATGAGCATGACCGCAGTAAATGACCGTCCACGCACCACCTTATCATCTGCCATGAACATCGACCCTACTCAGTTTCCAGCAGCGCAATATCAGATATCGACATTCCGACGTCTAGGAAAAGCCCCAGAGCCGAGATCTTCTTCGCAACAACAGTATTTCAAAACGAACCGCAAGCCACGGCCACCTGCAGTCGGTCTTTATCCAGCAAATCACAGTGTCGCTCAGCATCCTCTGCAAGAGTCGATACGGGTTGAGCTGAATGCCCATCAATTTCAAGGTAGCGAAGTACATGGAGGATTTCGATTCCGCTCTAGATTGAATGAGCAACCTCACAGCTACCAGTTCAAAGTCTCCATAGGTATGGAGGGAGAAAAGCGACAACGAAATCAAATTGACAGCAATAGTAGCGGTCTCCAAGGAGGGCAAACAAGGAACCAATGGTTCAACGATAGTAGAGATCTTGATAATCTCTCCAACAATTTGAAGCGGAGAGCAATAGAGGCTGGGAATTACTATCATCCCGTACCAACTCCATTTCGTACTGCGCGAGGGGAAAATCGAATAACTGCTGAGCAGGAACAGGGTTTAAACAGCAACCCTGTCAATGGCTTTGAAGTGGGTTATGACGAAGGATTTCACAACAGTACGCTGGCAGGCATGCGATTGAAGCTACGAGTGCAGAACAACCAGATTGTCCCGGTGGAGACATCCCAGCAGAATCATGGGAACGGATACTTTCATCAATCTGGCCACTATCAAGCTTTTCCTCCTGACGTTCAAATGAATTCAGACATCCACCATAGGATTCTGGCACAGATTGAATTTCAGGTTTCTGACTCGACGCGGTACCAGAACGAGGGTGAAACTCAAATGGGAGGAGCCCATGGAAGTCACGGAGGATCATCATCGCAGAAGTATGGGTATACTTCTGCTACCAAAAGGTAAGGCTATATGCCTGAAAATTAGTAGATCGCTATTATCCTACTGCTTTTTTTTAACTGGGTGTGAATATACAGGGCAAACAATAACAATGTGATAGTGTAAGTAGATTTGTGAGGTCTTAATTTTTTTTTCTATATTGTTAGTTGTTTACAATTATATTTATTTTGCAGGCGGTGAAAGGTGCTGCAAGTTATATTACAGGCAAAGTGTTGCAAGTTATATTACAGCCAACAGAAATAAAACGACATCTTTAGGGTTTTTGGTACTGTGGTATTGGTAGTGAACTTTCAGTAATAATGCGTGGTAATTGTCAATGGTGGTGGAAGTTATATTACAGGCAAGAGAAATAAATAAGCATTTTTAGTATTTTTAGATTTATGAATTTTAGGTACTGTGGTATTGGCAATGAACTTTTAGCATTAAGTAATGTGTGGTGTTTGCCAATGGTGGTAATGTGTGGTATTTGTTAATGGTGGTGCAAGTTGTATTACAGGCCACAGAAATAAAAGACATTTTTAGTGTTTTTAGATTTATGAATTTTAGGTGCTGTGGTATTGGTAATGAAATTTCAGTCTCAAGTAATGTGTAGTATTTGTCAATGGTGATGCAAGTTATATTACAGGCCAGAGAAATAAAAAGGCATCTTTAGTGTTTTTACATTTATGAATTTTAGGTACTGTGGTATTGGCAATGAGCTTTCACTCTTAAGTAATGTGTAGTATTTGTCAATGGTGGTGCATGTTATATTAGAGGGGAGAGAAATAAAAATTCATGTTTAGTGTTTTTAGATTTATGAATTTTAGGTCTCTCTTATTGGCAATGAACTTTCACTCTTAAGCAATGTGTGGTATTTGTCAATGATGGTGCAAGTTATATTACAAGCTGGAGAAATAAAAAGGCATCTTTAGTGTTTTTAGAATTATGAATTTTAGGTAATGTGGTATTGCTATTTTAAGTAATGTCTGGTATTTTCCAAGTGTAAAATTTTCTGTCTTATTTCTGTTATGTTATTATTATGTCCATGTCTAGTATTTGTTTTTTAGTTGTTGGTTGCTTTGAATTGGAATTTATATTTTATACTTTACTCTAAGTTTTATTTGTATTAGAATGGAAATTTTATATTATTTTATATTTTATTTATTTGTTGTTAGTTTCTTTGTTTTGGGATGTGTTATCCAACTTTTTGTACCATAAGTTGGGTTACCTAAGGAGCCGCCAGTTGATAGACTTGTTCAAAGTCTGATTCCAGTGTATCAGTTGATCCGT
>LPNX010416963.1:173303-222620 GCA_001517045.1 Pseudotsuga menziesii
TGTAAATCTTATATTTTATTTTTTCGAAACCAATATTTTATATATTATTTCTTTCCATTAGAATGGATATTTTATATTCATAGATTTTTTTTATTTGTAAAAATAGGATTAATTATGTGGATTTTAAAGCTATTTTTAATATAATAAAAATAAAGTTGAATAAGAGAACTTAATAAGATTTATGGACTCTAGAATTATGAAAATTCCTAATTGTAATTTTGACGTTTTGTTATTTGGGTATATTCAACTTCAATCTACTATGTACTATTCTTTTATGTGTTCTAAAATATGGATTTATAAACTCTAGAGTTGTGAAAATCAAAGTGATAGATGATATACAATGAAGATTGAAACATCTCACTTGAGTAGTACTTGGCTACAAATATCCATATATATCACATAGGTCTAAGACTACTATAAAAAATCATTACACCCTTGTTACATTCTCCAAAACACTTTGCAATATTGTCTCTCTAGATAGCTATAAAAAAACAAGACTAGAAAATGGTACTAAGTACTCTTTTCTACAATGTTGCCTTCAAGATATTATTCAAAAGATAGATAGCCTTCCATAGGACCCAAATCCTCCTTATATAACCTATGAGTGTTCAAGTTGACCTCATCATAGATATGTGAAAAGGATATATCCTCAAAAGACTTAATCAAGCATCTAGTTTTATGGGACCAATGTTCCAATAGGAGAATGTGAAGATCAAACTCACTAGTTGCTACCTTTCCTTACACCTATCTTTAAGTAAAATCTTATAGTTCTTTTTATAAATAGTACCATGTATGCCCCCACATAATCCATTCTTATTGGCACCATAAAAAAAACCCATAAAAATAAGCATTGTCCATTACACGACTCATGATATTTCTGTGATTCATATCATAACTAGGGTATTCATTTCTTATTGTTTCACTAGTAAGTTGTGATAAGTCATCTTGAAATAATGTGATTTTTTTAAAAATATCTATATATTTTTTTCAAGTACCATAACTTTATCAAAGTTATCATCATAATCTCGATCCTTGATGAAGGGCATTCTAAAAAAGATAAAGATAATGTTCCTTGATATTTAGTTGCTTGGGATTTTCTTCAAGACTAATATCGACAAATTCTAATACCCCTTAAGTTGGATTTGAGGAAAGGAAATGGGTTTTCCTAGTCAAGTTGCTTGTGTAGTTGGGGAGCTTCAATGAGGTGTTTTTACACTTATAGTCATTAGGAATATAAATGACCATAAGTTCCCTACAATCTAAGACAAACACAAAACATCTAGCGTTAATCATAGCCCTAATATCTATAGGTTTCAAACATTTCATGGCCCCTAATCTTCCCACACTATAGAGGGAGGCTCCTTACTAAATCCTAGTTGGTGCGGAAGGATGTTTTTAAATCAAATTTGGATTGGCCTATATCACTGTTAGTCAAATCTTACTCTGCCACAATATCTTTTTCCATTTTGTGAGATGACCAATGTGTGGTTTATTAAACTGCTACATGGAATGGTTTCTGAGATTGAGGTGAGTGATTACAAAATTTACAAAATGATTGTACAATTACTTACATATATATATATATATATGTAATTTTTGAAATTTGTTCAACTTAGAATTTAACCAATCTACATGTAATTTCTAACTTGGTTCAACTCGAAAGAAACAATTATAACATGATTTGGAAAAATACTATACATATAGGGGTCGAGCATTAAAAATGACAAACAGTTTCAATCAAACCGATTGTTGAACTCATTATTGACATGCTTAGTTGATCATGATAAGTGGTGAGGGTTCAAATCACATGGGCCTTTTTCATGAGAATGGGTTAGTTTCTTTTTATTTTCTCCTTTTCAAAATATGTAATCATAATTACGTGATTAACAATCTAATATCACATAATATTTTTGGAAAAAAAAAGTAGTCATGGTAGGTGGTGAGGGTTCAAATTCCATGAGCCTCTTTGGTGAGAATGAGGTTGTTCCCATTCCTTTTCCTTTTCTCCTTTTAAAAATGTGTAATCAAAATCATCACATTAACAATCTTATATCGCTTAATATTGCTGTCAAAAAAATGTGACGCTGGAGGAAAATCAAATAGTGTGATATTGCATGGGTGGGAGGACGAGTAAACCTTTAGTGATATGAATTAGTTGGAATGCACAAAAGTGAAAGATTGAGCACGTGATTCAAAAAAAATTAGATGTTAACATCATTGAGACTAGGCAAAGTGTTTTTGCTGGCACTAATGGCCATGGTTCGCAAAAAGGAAGTTGCATGGTTTAAGTGACCGAATTATTGATATCTCAACAAGATAACCATTAAAGATAATTTTCATATTCTTATCACTTATGAAGTATTAGATGAAATATAGAGATCTATTTTCATGAGTTGAATCTACTTTTTGGATATTATCTATTTAAAATGAGGTGAGTAGAAATTCAGAAAAGTAACCTTTGCACTATATAAAGGTCATTATGATTTTTTGGAGTTGTTCTCTTGCTCTACAAATGCATTTTTAACATTTTGAAGCTTGATGAATTCTATTTATAATCTCTTATATTGAAAATTTATTTGAGTATATATTACTCTGTAAAAAATGTTCATAAGAGCATGCACAATATATGTCATGGTCTTAAAACTATTGGAGGATAAATAACTATATGTAAGTCCTTCCAAGTGTTCGTTTGGGGCCCAACAAGCTGAATATTTAGGTCATATTAAATTTCATGCTGGAATTAAAGTGTACCTTAATGAATTTAAAGATATGACGGAATGGTCGATAACCAAAATGTTGAAGATTCTTAGAGGATTCTTAAGATTCACATGATATTACCATAATACTAGTTTGTTGAGAGTTACGATCAATAACAACTATCACAACTATAACAACTTTATCAAGTAAGGATGGATTTTCTTGGAGAAGAAACAAAATCTTTTGAAAAACAAAAGGAGGCTGCGTACAACTCCTATCCTATCAACATTTGAATTCGAAAAGAAATATTGTAGAGTGTGATGCCTCAATCCATGGCATCGGTGCAATTTTAATGAAAGAAAAAATCACCAAAAAATAACTTTGGCCATAATGGATGTTGTTAAGAATCTCTTGCCTAATAACAAGGAACTTTGAGGTAAAAATATATCATGATAGTTTTAGTACTTATTGAAGCAATGATTATCTTTGAAAGGGAAACAAAAATGGGTTACAAAGATGTTAGGTTATGAATTTGAAATTATCTAAAAAATGGAAAACAAAATATGGTGGTTAATGCACTTTCAAGGAAAGAAGAGGACATGTAGTGTTTACTTTGTGTTAAATGATGTTTAAAATTTTGTGGAAAAATGTTTGGTTTGCTAAAAGAATAAGGGAGACATTCAATACCCTCAGTCTTCTACAACAATTAGCCACATCTACTAATTTTAATGAATATAGATCTTAATAGATTTTATAATCAATCTAGAAAATTCTAAAGGAAGCAGTTACATCATGGTAGTGGTATATTGACCCACAAAGTATGCCCATTTATTATCTCTTTCTCATCCTTTTAAAGCAAGTAAAATATCTATAAAATTCATCAAAATAATTCAAAAGCTTCATGGAATCCTCTAGATTATTTTAATGATGGAGATTCAATTTGCACTTAGAATTTTTGGATTGAACAATTTTCTTGTTTGGGATGGAGGGATATGCCCTACATACCAAGGATACCCTTGAATGAACAAGGCATAACTGCAAGGGTTGTTTTGAAAATTTTGAAAGAATAGGGAGGATGTAAAAGGTACAGTGGGTATACAAGTGACCACCACATTAGACGTCTTGGTATTAGTATTCAAGGATATTAGAGGACTAATAAATCTAATGCTCTATTAAATAGGGGTTGAAAAAGTAAAATTTAATGACATTACTAATACAAAAGGGGTTGAAAAAAATTTTAATGACACGACTAATGCAACATCTTTGTTAGATATAAGTGTACTTAAATGTGGAGGGGATACTCCACTGGCTAATATAGCTGTAGTAGGGGTATAAATATCCTTGATCCTTCTATCGTATTTTCCTTTACAAAACCTAGAGGGACACCAATCCAAGGTGTAGTGAAAGAAAGTATTTGTACAAGGACCATATCTCCTAAACTAGTGAGGGTAGTTTAAAATTTCTCGCAAACTTTTAAACTTGAAAGTATTCAAGTTCTATTGAAAGAAGACCAAGTTGAGTATATCTAAGTTCACATTCCAAACAACATGGCTTGAAAGAAAAAATCCATTAGGTGAAGTTTCTTTCCTTAGGAAGGACAAGTGGCCATTGCTCAATGGCATTCTCACTAAACTAAATAAGAAAATAAATTTTACAAAATTGGGTGTGGATATGTCATCCAACCCCCTAGAAAATAGGTTTCATTGATAAAAACATGAAATTATAATAGACTCAGCTTTTTAGCCCTTTATCACCATCCATTTTACCCTTCACTTGACAGTGATAAACGAGCACCTTTTTCCACCTAATTAGATGACCATGTATGGTGACATGTACTCCATAATTTGAGGAAAGATTTGACCCATCTAAAAACATGATACAAAGGGATGATTATTATTTTCTTTAGGTTCTATGTTTTGATTCATATATGCATATTTGAAAAAAGAAAGAAATTAAAATTTATGATATAAAATGGAAGGGTTTTAAGAAGGACCAACAAACTTTATTTTAATAATATGTAATATCCCAAATTTTGGCCTAATACTTATGGGCATAAGCCCCATTGACTATGATGTTACTTTGTTATTTTATTTTGATATATTGGGTCTAGGACCCCACTACATATGAACATTATGATTTGTTTGATATATTGGGCGTAAGCGAGTTACATATGTTTATGTATGATTTTATGTGTTAGGCGTGGACCATGAAGCACATGATTGATGAGATGTTTTGTGTTGAGCAAGGAGCTCTGAAACACGAATATTTGAATATTGTGTTGGGCGATAAGCTCTCAAGCACATGAGTGTTTATGTTGTGTTGAGCAAGAAGCTCTGGAGCACATGATTGTTTACGTTATTGAGCGAGAAGCTCTGGAGAACATGAGTTTTTATGTTGTTGACTAAGAATCTCTCGAGAACATGAGTGTTTATGTTGTGTTAAGCGAAGAGATCTGGAACACGTGAATTATGAAAACCTTTGTTTTGAGTAGGAAGATATAAAGCACATGAAAATATAATTGGAAGTGTCGGGCATAAGCCTTGGAGCCTTCCAAGTTCATGTTGAGCATAATATCTAGAACATCAGATCCTTGGCCATTGTATCCCTAGGTGTATCCTACAAGTACATCCTAGCCTTAGTGTTGAGCGAGGAGCTCTGGAATTGCACTAAGTTTGTAACTCCCTATTTTTAGCGTTGAGTATTGGATCTAGATAAGTGCTAGGGGTTACTGAAAAGAATTAATGATTTTGAGTGAAAATGACTCAAGTAAAATATTGATCTCATATGACTTACTTACAAGTGATTAAATGAAATCTTGAATTTATGTATCTCATCATGTACTGAAGAACTACCATGTTATACAAGGGAATCTGAGATCCAAGGATGCTTAGATTTTCCTAGCTTAGTAGACCTAACCACCTACCTGAAGACCTCGATGAAGAAAGTTTCATAAGTTTAGGGATCATGTTATATGATACCTAAAGACAAATGTTAACAAATAATATATATATATATATATATATATATATATATATATATATATATNATTATTATTATTATTACTTAAAGATAACTAAATAGTATAATACCTACAAAGGACCAAATAGGAACTAGTTAAATGTTCTTAAGTTAAATATTAAAAGTGCCTAAATTAAATAAAAGGGTTAAATCAAGAAATCAAATGATTTTTTATTTAACTGCCCCTTTGACTAAAAATTCTTCCTATAAAGACCCAAGCCAAAGAGAGGCTTGGGGATCTCTTCCATCCTTTTTGGTGAATCATTATTTTTGCGTGTTTATTCTCGAGAGTTCTTGGAGAACATTTTTCCTGAGAGGAAAAAGGATAACTAATTCTAACCTGATATCCAAGTTAGGGAAGCCTTAACTTTGGAGCTCTAAGCTACTTGCATGTTAGAACCAGCTCGGGGGGATCCGGAGGAAAACTAGGAACGGTTTCGGGTCATGGTTGGGTGGAACGTGGTACTTCCCAAGTGATCCAGTTATCTATATAGAGGTCAGATATGTCTATGAATTTGTTAATGTTGGGTATTTAAGTGTGTAGGTTTTCAACCATTAGCATAGCTTCACCATACATGTATGAGGTTCTTGATGTTTTTCCATTCCAATATCTAGTGTATTTCTTGTTAGGATATTTAAGAGTTTATATCTCTAACCTTATGTCTACAATTTATTTCTTGTTTAGAATATTTTATGTAGTATCTCTAAATGCTAGGTTGAAATGTATTTCTATCTAAAAGACATTCAAGGGTTTTGTTCTTCCAATTTATTTCTTCATTTTATTTCATAACTTAATTTTTTTTTCCTAAGACCTAGAAATAACTCTAAAGAGAGTCTATATGTTTATTTTAGCTATGGATTCTACTTGCACATTTCATATTGAAGCAGAACTATATTTAGGAACAAAAGGGCTAATTAAATACAAACTATAAACAAAACATAATTATAAAACTCATTTAATCAAAGTCTTAACTTAAGAAAGCAAATTATTTCCAATTTAAAAATAAACATTAAATCAAATCTACAGTCAAGATATCGAGACCATATAATGGTATGAAGTAAGAAACCAAACTGCCTAATTAAAATACCAACTACATCTACAAAAATCTACATCCATCCATCTCTTTCATAATAAAATCAGCCCCATCATTATGCACATAACTCTTTTTTTAAAACGTAGCATAAACAAATAGAGGTTGCATGATCAATTCATGTAAACACTAAAATACCCAAACAGACCCTGTTATGGAGAGAAACATCCTATGGCTTGGGGTGTACCACAACAAACATAGAAATCGCAGAAATCAATCCCTTCCCAATATGTAAGAGAAATAAAGAATCTAACACTAAAGGATCTCGAATCATACCTTATTCCATACGGTTGAATTAGATCCCCATTGAGCTTTTTCCAATCCACTTATGTTACCAATCTACTCTCAAGAACAACAAACAAGACAAGCATGCTATATAATATGGTGTTAGATATACTCTAGCATATCTAATCAATAATGTATAAGCAATTAAACACATCCATGGATACAATATTCATTTAAATGCACATCATTGGATAGGAAAAGATATTTCTATTAATAAAATTAGAGATTACATAACTGACAACCTCTGTCGACACGTCTGCGAACTAGAGAAACTGAGTCCTCCTCCTGGGCCTCCACCACCTCAATCCTCCATCTCTCGATAGAAAGCTCACAAGCAAAGGAAAGCTTGGAAAGAACACAAAGTTCTCCAAGGGACAAAGGGATGCATAATCAAGTACAAGCAAGCTACGACAATAATGGACTATAGCTCTCTTTCTCTTCCATTCCTCTTCTTCAATGTATCCAAGGGGTTCCTTATATAGTACTCCAATGGGATAATGGAGGGTCAAATTTGAGAGATATAGAGGCATATGGAAAGAAAAGAGACAAGTGAGTCGAATCCACATAAAAAAAACTCCAAAAATATTTGGACTTATGCACACATCCCGATGTACGCAGCTTTAAGGTCAATATCCCCGTATATACGTGGATATTGATGTTATACGTGAGAAAGGGATTAAAAGTCACGTACAACAAATAATAGGTGTTTTTAGGGATGATATTGGAAACATCAAAGGTACAATATTGGTCCATGGGGTCCAAAGAGTCTTTAGAGGGACAGGGAAGGCCATAAATGTGTGATCCACCATGTGTGGTAAAATCAGCTGTAATAGATGCCCCCTAATGTGTGAGGTCAGAGGGGTAACATGATGGATGAAATACATTATAAATCCATCATAGAAGTGGAGTATGAAAAACCAGGTGGAAGAACGAGCCATCCATCAGTATAGTACAATAATCAATCTATGCATATGACTTCAAATGCATATAATAGTCCCAGATACATAATAGTACAATGGCCATGAATAGGCTTGATACAAAATATAACATGTGTGGTCATCACCACGTACATTATATAATATATCAAAATCTCCATGATGAAGATATACAAAGGATCAAGATCTCCATGAAAGATGAAGTTATACAATGGATCAAGATCTCCATAATGGATAAAGATATCTGACATACACTGGAATCAAGTCAAGAGAGCTGAAATATCATGAACACTGGCATGATCAAGGAGGTAGCATATGTGGAATGCCACCAATCTGGAAAGTCTTCTACACACACCTATATGAGTACATGTCCTACTATGTGAATAGAGGTGTCGATGTCGAACATAGTAGTCCATCGTCTGATTACTAGTCATTGATGTATACCGTTAACAGACACAAGATCACCCACCGATGCTGAAAATGGGAATCAAGGTACTAGAGTGAAATATAACAAGCACGAATAAATGTGTTCAGGTCGAACACTTGAAATAATCCATCAATCAGGGGGCATTGATGTATTCCCAAAACTATCGATGGCGAGAGAACCTACCAATGATGACTGCAAGTCTCAAGGAACTCAAATGACCCTAGACTCCTATCCCAGAATAAATGATCTGAAGTTGATGGAATGGAATCTGCTGGAAGGAGGGAATTAAGGAATCCCCCATAAACCAACACGAGGTACTCAGCAACGCTGTATAATGTGGAAGGACTTGAACAAGATGTGCACAAACCAGTAATAGTACCGGGAATGGTTGACATGCAAAGTCAAGACAACTGAAGAATGGATGACTGAGGCTTCAACTTGCTTCAAACAAGAGCATAAAGGAAAATGGTGACAAAATGTAGGAAGCATAGACTCGATATACAAAACTAGGACATCTCTATGACACATGAGGCATCAACAGAGGCTCCATAGGGACTAGAAGCTTAACCGGTCGGTGGAAATAAACTTAGATAAATGATTACATCTCCTAAATTCAAACTATTAACCCAACCAATGGATGTGATACACAATGCTCTGTTCGAAGGCAACATAACTCAACTGCTTCCAAAGATAACATCTTTTCCTGTATGGCTTTTTGGTTTTTAATTTTTTTTTGGACTTTTTCAGACATTTTGAAAATCTTGAAAAAGAATAAAAGTACTTTATAGGTACAAATCTAGGAGGAGACGAGTGTCAAGGGGAAAAAAACTAGTTCCAAGCAGTGGAACATACCTATGCTTAGTGCAAGAAACATGTGCAGATAACGACACTCGGGGGAAAGTCCCCTCCTGGTAAAAAATGGAGAATCAAGCTGCAAAAGATATATAAAAAGGATTTGCTTGGCTAGACATGAGACAATCTTGGGCTGTATGGCTAATAATAAAAGTCAGGGAAGCCGGTGTAAGGCTCAATAAGGTAAGAAAAACTCATGATAATGCAATTACAACTTGATATATACAAGGGAGTCCCGGGGGAATGGCCAACATAAAGTTCAAGAGGAGTATGAATCTCTTGCTCAATGACATGGCATGACTAAAATGGACTCCTCAAACTAAGAGAAGACTCACATCATGGGTACCAAAAGAAAAAGGGAGATAACTAGGACACCCATGTATAGGAAAGCTCTACCATTCACATAGTACCACTTCTTAACAATAGCGTGAAGGTTTTGTGATACCATGGAATGGGTTCATACCTAAGGTTAAAATGAAATGATCATAATTTCATGCAAGATGTAGGTAGATATGAAATCCTAACCTATATTCCAGTTCAGACGTAATACATGTGATAGGAATGAATGGGTCGAAACCCCAGAGAGAGTGTACAAAACTCGACCCTACATGACAACCATATTAGTCCAAAATAGCACAAAATAGTCAATAAAGAATACAAACTATAGGATATAGGGAGGAATGATCATGACCACTGCACCCAAAGGAAATAATGTGGTGAATGATGGGACATAAAAATGAAAGTAAGGGGTAGAACCAATGTTCACGCATCCACTACCACCCCCGTGAGGGTGACCACCGGTGTAAAGAATGAGAGAAGGGAGTCAACATCCTCCACAAATGGAGTAGAGGATGGAATGTGACCACTCCTTAATCTATGAGCACATTAAGGGGATGTGATGCCCCCAAGTCCGACACCGGGTTTCATACTAGGACCAAGTACAAGTGATAGGATACCAAGCATGCCAAAAATAAAAGGAACCAAACTCAAGAGATCATAAATATACTCAAGTAGCCATGATCCCAAAGGCCAACTAGCGCACAAAGAGCACACTCCTAAGAAAATATACAGCCAAAATACAAACAAACCAAGGGGAGGATATGTGAGCTCCCGATTGCAGCAGGTATGTCTCTCTTAGGAGAGGCTCGAAACTCCCATACACTACAAGTGGAGGTATGTAACCAATTATAGTGGCCCTCTTCTTCAACACATAAAGCAACTGTTCTTTCCAACCCCTACCTGGCTAGGACACCTACAAAATAACCTCTATAAGTACCCCTTGCGATACCTAGGTAAGGGAACTAAGGTGACCCCAATATAACCAATGCTCATGAGGACAATCACAGGTGGGACCAACTGTATGAGTAGGGTAGGAAAGCCCAAAATGCTCAAAAGATCCCCCATAGACAAATACGATCCTGGAAATATCTCTAGCACTCACAGAAAGTGACCAAGGGTCATCCCAATCACAATTGCATGCACTATCTCATGCTTAACTACCGTGTAAGAGGAGCATCTTGAGAAACACTAATTATAACAAGGATTTCACACTCTCACCTAGACATACACCTAAATGTTTTTTGTTTAGTAGTCTTGGAAAATTAACTCAAAATGAACTATTCCAAGACTCTAAATCCTAATCTTGTTGGTGAACACTATAAAAGAAAAATGTGTAGTTCATTTTAATTAAGCATTGATGTTAATTGGCTGTGATTACTTAAAGGGAAATGGACGTGAAACTAATGATATGAAGACTCAGCAGTGAAATAAAAGTGTACACCTAACAAGCAATGCTAAGTGCAATCTTGTAGAATGAAAAACAAGGTATGCAACCACATGAGATGCATAAATATATATTCATTTCTGAATTCCAATGCAATCCTTCCTATATGAAATCCTAAATACAGCTCTCATCTAAGAAATCCAATGCAAGCACCTCCTCAAATCCATATCTAAGATGCATGTAAGAATGCAACTATTTTTTATTTTCAATATAAAAGGATGAAAATGCAATCAAAGTCACTAAATCTCTCAGTCTCTGTAGCAAGTATAAAACACAATCCCAACAAGACATCGAGACAAAAAGAGTAATGCACTAATGGAAAAACAAAAAAGGAGATAATTGACTAGACCTGTTTCAAAGAAAAATCAATAAAAAAGTGGTCTTTGGTCACAAAAGAAGCATCCAACAGACAACATCAGAACCTAGGAAGACCCATCCAACAGACAACATCAGAACCCAGGAAGACCCAACCACACTCACAACCCACCCAGCAACTTCCCACAACATCAAACTCAACCAAAAGGGAGGATGTACATGACTGTTTAAAGAATACATGTGTATGTACATGACTTTTGGCCAAAAATCTGCATGTATATGCGGATTTTGGCCAAATCCTGCATGTATACGCGACTTTTGGCCAAAAATTTGCATATGTACGTGAATTTTGGCCAAAAATTCACGTATGTACGCGACTTTTGGCCAAAAACCTGTGTATACAAAGAAGACAATGGTAAAAAGTAGGCCAAGGTTCAAACCAATAAAGGGGAGTGTCAATAAATGAAAATACTATAAAATGCAACACAGAGACGAGGAGAAACAAAGAGCAAGTCAAGAATATCAAGGACATTGTGCCTCCAACCCCAAAGAAAAAACAACTAGGAATGTCCCCACCGAAGTCACCAATTCTATTACAGAGAGAAACTATCTATGGCTTGGGGTGTACCATAACAAACAGAGAAATAGCATAAATCAATCCCTTCGCAATATGCAAGAGAGTTAAAGCATCTAACACTAAAGGATCTCGAATCATACCTTATTCCAGATGGTTGAATTAGATCCTCGTTGAGCTTTTTCCAATCCAGCTTGTGTTAGTAATTTGCTCTCAACAACAGCAAACAAGACAAACATGTTATATAACATGGTGTTAGATATACTCTAGCATATATAATCAATAATGTATAAGAAATTAAACACATCCATGGATACAATTTTCTTTTAAATTCACATCATTGGATAGGAAAAGATATTTCTATTAATAAAATCAGAGATTACATAAGTGACAACTCTTGTCGGCACGTCTACAAACCAAAGAAATTGAGTCCTCCACCTGGGCCTCCACCACCTCAATCCTCCATCTCTCAATAGCAAGATCACAAGAAAAGGAAAGCTTGGGAAGACCACAAAGTGCTCCAATGGACAAAGGGATGCAGACTCAAGTACAAGAAAGCTACGACAACAATGGACTATAGTTCTCTTGCTCTTCAATTCCTCTTCTCCAATGTATCCAAGGGGTTCCTTATATAGTACTCCAATGGGATGATGGAGGGTCAAATCCAAGAAATATCGAGGCATATGGAAGGCAAAGAGACAATTGATTCGGATCCACATCAAGGAAAACTCCAAAAATATTTGGACTTATGCACACATCCCGATGTACATGGGTTTAAGGTCAATATCTGCGTATATACGCGAGAAAGGGATTGAAAATCACGTACATCAAATAATAGGTGTTTTTAGGGATGATATTTGAAACATCAAAGGTACAATATTGGTCCATGGGGTCCAAAAAGTATGCATAGGAATAGGGAAGGCCATAAATGTGTGATCAACCATGTGTGGTAAAATCAGCTTGTTACGGAGAAAACTTCCTATGGCTTGGGGTGTACCACAACAAAAAGAGAAACCACATAAATCAATCCCTTCCCAATATGCAAGAGAAATAAAACATCTACCACTAAAGGATATTGAATCATACCTTATTCCAGACAGTTGAAGTAGATCCCTATTGAGATTTTTCCAATCTCGCTTGCTTTAGCAATTTACTCTCAACAACAGTAAACAAGGCAAGCATGCTATATAATATATTGTTAGGCCTACTCTAGAATATATAATCAATAATGCATAAGCAATTAAATGCATCCATGGATTCAATATTCATTTAAATGTACATCATTGGATAGAAAAATATATTTCTATTAATAAAATCGTATATTACATAAGTGAGAACCTTTGTCGGCACATTTGCGAATTGGAGAAACCGAGTCCTCCACCTGGGCCTCCACCACCTCAATGCTCCATCTCTCAATAGCAAGCTCACAGGAAAAGGAAATATTGGGAAGAACAGAAAGTGTTCCAAAGGACAAAGTGATGCAAACTCAAGTATAAGCAAGCTACGACAACAATGGACTATAGTTTTCTTGCTCTTCAATTCCCCATTCTTCAATGTATCCAAGGGGTTCCTTATATAGTGGTTCAATGGGGTAAGGGAACATCAAATCCAATATTGAGGCATATGGAAGTCCAAGAGACAAGTGACTCGAATCCACATCAAGGAAAACTCCAAAAATATTTGGACTTATGCACACATCCCGATGTATGCGGGTTTAAGGGTAATATCCACGTATATGCGAGAGAAAGGGATTTAAAGTTGCGTACAGCAAATAATATGTCTTTTTAGGGATGATCTTGGAAACATCAAAGGTACAATAATGGTCCATGGGGTACAAAAAGTTTGCATAGGAACAACAAAGTCCATAAAAGTGTGATCAACCATGTGTGGTAAAACTCACTGTAACAAATGCCCCCTAATGTGTGAGGTCAGAGGGGTAACATGATGGCCGAAATACATTATAAATCCATCCCAGAAGTGGAGTGATGAAGAACCAGGTGGAAGAACCNTAAATCTCTGCATATGATTGAAAACACATATAGCAGTCCCCGGATACATAAGAGTACAATGTCCATGAATAGGCATGATATACAAAATGTGACATGTGTGGTCATCGCCACGTACAATTTATAATAGATTAGAATCTCCATGATGAAGATATACAAAGGATAAATATCTCCATGAAAGCTGAAGATATACAATGGATCAATATCTCCATAATGGCTGAATATATCTGACATACACTGAAATCAAGTCACGAGAGATGAAATCTCATGAACACTGGCATGATCAAGGAGGTAGCATATGTGGAATGTCACCAATCTGGAAAGTCTTCTACACAAACCGCTACGAGTGCATGTCCTACTATGTGAATAGAGGTGTCGAGATCGAAAATAACAGTCCATTGTCTAATTACCGATCATTGCTGCATACCGTTAACAGACGCGAGATCACCCACTGATAATGAAAATGGGAATCAAGGTACTAGAGTGCAATCTAACAAGTGCGAATAAATGTGTTGAGGTCGAACACTTGGAAGAATCCATTCATCAGGGGACATTGATGTATTTCCAAAGTTTTCAACGGTGAGAGAACCTACCATTGATGATTGTAAGTCTCAAGGAACTCAAATGACTCTAGACTCCTATCCCAGAATAAATGATCTGAAGTTGATGGGATGGAATCCGCTAGAAGGAGAGCATTAAGGCATCCCCCATAAACCAACATGAGGTACTCAACAACACTGTATAATGAGGATGGACTCAAACAAGATATGTACGAACCAGTAATAGTACCAGGAATGGCTAACATGTAAAGTCAAGACAACTGAGGAATGGCCGACTCAGGTTTTAACTTCCTTCGAACAAGAGAATAAAGGCAAATGGTGACTGAATGTGGGCAGCATAGACTTGATATACAAAATTGGGACATCTCTACGACACATGAGTCATCAATAGAGGATCCATAGGGACTGGAAGCTTAACCATTCGGTGGAGGTAAACTCAAAGAAACGAGTACAGCTCCTAAATTCAAGCTATTAACCCAACCAATGGATGTGATATACATTGCTCTGTTCAAAGACGACAAAACTCGACTATTGCCAAAGATAACATCTTTTCATGTCCGGATTTTTGGTGTTTTGATTTTTTTTCAACTTTTTCAGATATTTTGAAAAGCTTGAAAAAGAATAAAAATGCTTTATAGTTACAAATCTAGGAGGATACGAATGCCAAGGAGAAAACAAACTAGTTCCAAGTAGTGGAACATACCTATGCTCAATGCAAGGAAACATGTGCAGGACAATGACACTCGAGGAAAAATCCCCTCCCGGTAAAAAAATGGGGAATCAAGATGCAAAAGATATATAAAAAGGCTCTTCTTGGATATACATGTGATAAGCTTGGGCTATATGGCTGATAATCAAAGTCAAGGAAGCTGGCATAAGGCTCAATAAGGCAAGAAAAAATTATGAGAATGGAATTATAGCTTGACATGTACAAGGGAGTCCCGGGGAAATGGCCAACATAAAGTTCAAGAGGAGTATGAATCTCTTGCTCAAAGTCATGGTAGTACTATAAAAAACACTCCGACACCCTAAAGGAGAAATGTCGGCATGGACACAAAATGCAAAACAGGATCAAACTAGGGTACCTATGTATGGTAAAGCTCTACCATTCACAACATGTCACTTCTAAGAGAAACAAGAAGGTTTCGTGACAAGATGGAATGGTTTTGTACCTAAGGTTAAAATGAAATGGTCATAAAGGTTATGCAAAATGTAAATGGATGTGAAACCTAACCTATATGCCAGTTTAGACATAATACCTGCAATAAGCACGAACGGGTCAAAGCCACGGTCAAAACCGCACTCAAAATAGATTCCTACATCATCAAATTTAGTTCAAACGGCTAAAAAAGGTCAGACACGATCAAAAACTATAGAAAGTGGGTAAAAATTTCAAAAAAAATCTATAAATAGTGAAAAATTTAAAAATTTTCCTACCATTTAAAATTTTTACCCAACATAGTGCATTTGAGCTCAGAACTTCAGAAGCGAATTCTAGGAGCATCGTCCAGCAGAATCCCTCCCTGTTCGATCCAGGTAGATTCTCATGCTCCTCCCTTTCATTTTGATGCAAATTTTTTCAAATTTCATGGGCTATTTAATTTTTGGATCCATCCAAACTTATGTGTTTCAACCCATGTAGAAATCAGGATTTTTTCGCGTATAGGGCTCGCCATATGCGGAAAATGCACCGAAATCCATGTACATACGTGGTTGTTTTGAAAATAGTCATGTACAGGGACGCGAACAAGGTTTTAAAGGGTAAAGATTGATAAAAAAATTGGTTTTTGTGCAGGATGGTGCTAGAGTGGAGAGAAAGAGAGCATGGTGATGTTGAGGAAGTTGTGCAAGGTGATATCATGGCTTGACAAGTGTTATGGGCATGTGGATTGTACAATTTTTGGTGTCTTGGCAGCTTGAGGGCCAAACCAAGACTACTCTAGCTACTGGTGGACTATTGGGATCTAGAATTTGAGACATTTCAGATAGATGGGATGTCGCTCAACATTGACGTTGAGGACATATATTTCATCACAGGTTTGTCTTGATGAGGGGAGACGGTGAACCTCTGGTCTCTTGGGATAGGAGGTGGGATAACCATAGACGAGTACATAGCTGTGTACTGCTTTCTAGAGACGGAAAAGGTAGAGAGTAAAATACCAACAAAATTTATTCAGATTCTGGGGCTGAAGGCCATAATTTTGGCACTAAGTAGGATTGCAGGGTTGGATTCACTCCACCAGGCTGCAGGACCAATGATGTTCTATGCGGTAGAGTGCATGCGACCTACAGTGTATGACTATAGTACTACACTGCTGAGCAACATGAAACATCAGCTCAGTGACTGCAAGATGGGTAGAGTGTGGAACTTTGGGTTCGACAGTATAGTGAGCATGTTTTTCTTTGAGCAGGTGCCAGGGATAAGCCCTAGGGTAGACATTTCTCCACATGGAGTTCGGGATCCAACCCTGTGACACTGGGCGAATGTCATGCATAGGCTGGGTGGAGGTAGGGTGGCTGACCCCTACCCAGTAGATTTCTTTCCATGGTGGTGGAGACAGATCGTTGCCATAAATGACTACCCCTATGTAGGGATAGAATTCTATGGAGACCTAGATATTCCCCTACCACTAGGAGCAGCTTATGGTGACATAGGTAAAGAATCCCAAACCCACTTTTTAAGTTTTGAATTATTCAATTTTTTTTGTTTTTTGATATATTGACTCAAAAGACATGTTTTTTGTGTGACGACACATAGTGACAATTTGTCATGTATATGCAGATGTAGGACCATCATGGCTAGATGGCTTCCCTCGTCATCGATAGAGGGGAAGAGGAGATGATATTCTGGGTGTGAATGCGGAGCGGACGCTCTAAAGCATTCACACAAAATTTGTTCATTTGACACACAGGGTACCTGTGGTGCAAGTCGAGGAATTTCCTTAGGCCGTGCAGCACCAGGTGGTTGGTGTACCATGAGCATGGGTTTGACTATTTTGACAGCTAGCTAGAGCCATAGTGCTCTATCATGATCAGACCCCCCCTCCACCTCAGGCTTAGATACCTGAGTGTATTCAATTTTGTATGTCTGCGTAGTATATTTTGGTGGCTCGAAAGCCCCAATTTTGTATATGACACTTATGTATTATGACGTCACTTTTTGGATGTTAATGAAAAAAAAAATTATGATGATCAATTTTATTTATATTTACATGTGTGTAAAATGTGTGTTTGTGATATGCTTATGGTCTATGAAACAAATGCCAATCTAACACATAGTTAGCNCTTGCAACATGGATGTATGTTATATTCTCAAATTGTCGTTCTAGCAATCTAACACGTAATAATCTTTGTAATAATGTTGGATCCTTAATGTGATACAAGCCATTAAGTTGTGAAACCACTAATTGCGAATCAAGATGTACCTCAAGAGAATGAACACCATGTGAAATGGCATCATGCAATAACTCAATGATGACACCATATTCAGCAACATTGTTTGAAGAGGGCCATAAACATACACTTCCTGAAGACAATACTTGACCCGTAGGAGTATAGATCACCCAAGCAGTCGAAGCTGAGTTTTGAGTTTGGTGGCTAGCACCATCAATGAATCCTATGTAAATGGAAGAATCCATTGAAATATTCCATAATAAATGAAAGCTAATCAACAAACCCAATCACCATAAGAAAACCTAACTATGCAATGCAAACTGTACAATAATATACAAAAATAAACCCTGGCTGAAGATCATGCATAGTATTTTTTGAGATAGAGCCCATTTCTAGGCTCCACCAAGGATGTCCCTTCATAATCAACCAACTCGTAGGCGCCTTTCTATAAGACTCATTTAACCACGTAAGGACCATGCTACATGGGATTAAATTTCCATGCCCCCAAGGGTTATTTCACTTGATCCCATAAAAGGACCAAGTCACCTTCACTAAACTTCCTCGAATGGACAAACTTATCATATTGGACCTTGCGTGACACTTGTTAACCTCTAGAGCCACTAAGGCATCTCAGTGCTACTCATCAAGCTACTCTAATTGGACCAAACAATATTCCAATGCAGAAGTGTTAGGTAAAATCTCAACAGCTAGCTTCAGAGAAGGTGTTAGCACAAGGATTTTGAGCCCCCAAGGTCGAGCGAGGGGAGGCCACTCCCGGGAAACAGCAGAACCTCTTTAGACTGTGCCTCTGGCCCTGTGCAGTCAGAGAGGGATCTCTCATTTGTCTCCAGAGTATATCCACATAAAGTTGTCAATCTTTTGTGTCACCAGATTCTACTCTGCATAGGATTTTCAATCAGAATAATCAGGGGGCTAGGATCCTGAATGGGGCAAAGTGTGTTGAGAAAGGTAGATGGTGGGATTATCGGGGGCAAGGGACCATGGAAAAATGGAGTCGAAACCTACAGAAGAAATTATTACAAATGGAAAGAATGACGAAATATTGCAAATGGAGGAAAGATAGCTGCTGATTTCCCAATCAGGAGATTTTAGCGGGCGATTTAGAGGACAAGGAGGGACAGTTCATCGCATGGAACACCAGCGAGATGAATTCCATGCAACTTTAGAAGAACCATTGATAAATTCCTGGAACAGTGACCGGAGCATATCCAGTATGAATTTTGAACCACTATACCCTAAGTTGTAGGCATGGAAAGCAATTTACAAAATGGAGAGGAAACAGGAAACACATTTACACGTAAAAGAGAGCATGTATTTTGAAAAACAACAACACATGAATCTCTGTTGTGAGTAACAATATTTCACTGTAATTTATTCATACACAGGTATCAAGCTTTACAAATGGGAGCCTCAGCCTAGGATTGTTTCCCAATCCAATTCACTAACTCCTTTCTCCCTCTATCGGGAGCGTTTTTATACAATCCTATTGCTAAGACTACCAAATCAAAAAATGTTACAAGTCGCCATCCGGCGTTAACAGTGCAAAGAGTGGACTAGCGCCACATTTTACAATTATAAAAAAACATCATGGAGACATGGCACGTGATAATGCAGGCTGACAACACAGATCCCCATACCATCCTTCTTCATGAAAATGACTCCCACGCGGCATTCTGACAGTGAATCGTCCACACAGGATACCCTGGACCTGCTTTGGGTCTCCTTGTCTAGCTGGAACGTGTCACTCAAAAGCTGACAAGAAGACCTGAATCCATTCCTCTACTATTCTCCCAACCCCATCCTCCGTCGAGTGAAACTGTTATAGGAGGATGCCAGAGGAAAGGTGGCCCAACGATTGGTGATGATAAGCAACTTCAGAAGCTTATCATCCTTGTACTATCTTCTTCCTCGTATGAGGAGGATTCTTCTGTGAGTCATGTAGCCAGGTGTTCATTTGACCTTCTCCTCACCCACGACCAAGCAGCCAAGTGGAGCCTCTAGGAATGGTGTCAAAGGCTCTGGACCCACCTAGTCCTAGTACGAGCATTCGCTCCAACAGCGCTACCACCACTGTGAGCTGAGACTTCGGAGGTCATGAGTACAGCCGGGAGTGCCGAAGGGATGTCGCAGGGATGTCGAAACCCATGCACTATGCATCCAGAGACTGGGTTGTGTAGAAACAGGTGAATCCCCCTTGGTATTTCACATCTGTGCCCCGGTGGTTGGTGTTTTTTTGGTGTGGATAACCAAAAAATAGATTTCATGCCTTCCTACCAAGAGTACCCCTTGTCGAACTAATTTCTTGAACCACATAGTCATGGTTGTCTATGAAAGACTTCGACACTTCTCGGAATTCAACCCTATATATCTGATCATCTACATAGTTCCATGTCTCAAAGATCTTTGGAGGATGGTGTTATATAGTGCGAGCAGGAATGGGTTCGGGAAGGGCTATACCCTTAAAGTGGCTACAATGGTGGCATGTGTGGTGCCAGGATGGGGATTTTCCCTCCTAATGTTCAATCATATTATCCATCATAGCTAATATTCTAAACCATTTCCGCGTGGCTGCCAGGACGGTTCCAAGGGTTGCGGATTTGACCTTCTCCTGCCTTTTCAATTACCTTGATGGTGGGGTCGGGCTGTTCTAGTCTACCACATCCCTTGATCTCGTGTAAATGCTAGGTCTATTTCCTCAGTGATTCAAACCTCTATCTCTCTCATGGCTTCCCCAGAAACAAACCACGTGCCACACTTGCAAACTGGGAAAACTGTGCCACTGGACGAGACTTCCACCTCAGGCGTATCCCAAACGGCGTCAGAGGAATCGTCCAATCTGCAATGGGGTGGATTCCATGCATGAATGCCTCCTTCACTGTCATTTCCACATTGGATGGGAAATTTGTATCTCGGGAGTCTTCTCAGTCGTCCGATCAAAAGAATCTATCATATCCGTCGTCCATGCTCCATTCCTTCTGTCGCCAACTTTTCTCTTCTGAACACTGCAGGCAGTTCTGGTCCGTGACATGTTCTTCACCATTGATCGAGATCAACCCTTCTTGTAGTCGTCGATCAGAGTGGGCCCCATCATCTTTCACAATGGGAAACTTAGATGTTCATCTATGCTAGTTTGCCTTGCGAAATGAACCATAGCCATAGATTTATCTCCTTCCTCATCACGACCATTGATCTTTGTGACCCCTACACCTTTTCACAATTTGAGATTGCGGTTTTATCCGCACAAGTATGGATCGTGAAATATCTTTAGGCCATAGATCTTCCCTAGACCTCCTCTCAACCATCAAAATCCTCTGATCTTTAACACATTTCGCAATCCTGGATGGAAGCTTTGACCGTGCATGTTTTCTCACGTGAAGCGGTTTGGAATCGTGGATCTTCCCCTGATCAATCGTAGCCTTTGATTATGAATCCTACCCAATGTTACAACACATCTGCTGCTTTCTTTGTTGAAGGGTGGTTACATGAAATTTGAGGGGATGGGACCCTTACTGAACTCCCGTCAAGCCCCTAAAATCAACTGTTAAAATGGAGTGTTAACAACTGGCTCCACGAGGGATGCTATCCTCCTAGAAATGTAGCAAAGAACCCCCATAGACCAAGTTTCGAAATGATTGGGCCGCCTTTAGTCTTTCTTTGACATCTGCATCAGCTTCCTGCTACTGCTTTAGTGAATTTGTGCCACTCTTGCAAATCATGTTGGTGACTGTAAACCTATGCTGGTAATTGAAAATGAAAATAAACTGAAAATAGTAATGAATGAAATTCTCAATAACAGTTGAGCTTATTTTCTCCTACCTACTCTACATAACTTTGTACACAAGCCCAACTAAGTGAAGTCAGACTTCCAGTGAAGCCAATCAAGCACATTTCCTAATACTCTTGTTCTTGTATGTTGCTTGACGGACAAAAATGAAATAGATAATGGGAGAACGGAATGACAAACAAACTGATTTTTAAGGCATATATGCGACCAATCATTGCCTTCACCCAGACCCTCCATGTATTTGGCCATATGGTCATAGAAATCATGGCAACCTCTAGCACGTACTATCTCCTACTCATTGGAAAGCTTCCCAAAGCTTCCTGCTTCTAGAGAGTTGTCAAGCCGACACTTGGAAGATTGCAGATGAGGACCCACATAATATTTCTCTAATGGAACATCCCTCTCTCTGCCTGAAATTTCTGTAACAAGGGCATGATATGCTTCGAGAGGGAGGTCCTCAGCTTCTCCAGTGGAACCAAGTAGGCATACTCCTTCTGAGTGAGGCATCGTTCTTGAAAGCAAAGCATCAGAAAAAGTGTTTATCTGTAAGTTGCTGCACCTGTCCTCATTTTTGTACAAGTCTCTATCCTGCACCACCTCCATTTCTTTCTGCTTTTGCTTAGAGGCCTTAATCATATGCCATATCAACTCAAAAGAGGCATAACATAAGGGTAAGTTATCACCTTTAGTGCCCTTATCATCTTTGCCAGATCCGACCTCCTGACTTTGCATTGCACTTTGATTTCTTTCATCAGAAGGCGTCGCTTCAACAGCTGGTTCATCGGGTATATTCTGTAGGTACTCTTCTTCATACTTGTTGTACACATGTGCACCAAACTCCTTCTTAAAATCATCCTTAGTTGACCAGGAGCGAGAAAGGCTGCCATCTTCGGAGAATGACCCTGCAGGACTGTTTATTTCATCCTCGGGCCGGTCATCTTTCTACATATCATGAGAGATATTAGACAGGCCGTGGGCCTCCTTCTTCTACTTGTAGGGCCCAACCAATTTGTATGTATCCTTTATTTCAACACCACCATCCTTATCTAACAATCTCCTGGACATCTCAAGGTTTTCCTCAACCTCCAAACAATCAGCAAACATCTGATGCAGGGTGGTTTATTTTCTCTCCAAAAGAAGCAAGGACAGGTCAAGAGGAAAGGCATCTGCATAATAGATCTTAGGAGCGTTCTCAAGAGGTTGGACTTCCTTAGGAATTTTATAATGAAAGCTTGCGAATATTCTATTAAAACTGGATATGGCCTCACCTTCATGTCTCCTCAAATAATAAAAATCTGAAAGTATTTGCTCCAGTGGCTGGTTCCTACCCCAAAACCTCAGGAATATGCATGAAAGTTCTTCCCAAGTGCTGATGGACTTAGGCTGCAAGTGTTTAAACCAGGCTTTGGCATCTCCTTGCAAGGACATAGTGAATGCTCGCATGCAAACATCGTCATGTTCTATCTCAAAAAGGTCAGAGAAATGCTCAAAGCCTTGTACATGTTTCTCAGCAGTCAAGTTTTCGGACTCTCCGTCGAACTTGGGGAGGTACTTGTAATATTTCATGTAAAAATCAAGGAGGATAGGAGGTAATTGCAATGATTTATATTAGCTTGGATAAATGGGGGAGACAAGGTTAGGTATGATAGCTAAACTATCGTCTGAGGTTCCATGAATTTCGTAGGGGTGTCCTTTGACGTCGGCCGCCCCTGGATAAAGAGCTAGGATGAAATCAGATGAACCAGATAATGCAATCCTTTTAGTCCGTAAAGAAGGATAAATAGGAACATATTCATGGATCTGCTCAGGATGATTTGGGCCATAGAATTTTGTTTTGATAAATCTAAGAAAAGAGAAGAGAAAACTTACAAGATAGGATGAGGCATCCTGGAAGAAACACGGACTTGAGTTCTTGGCCCTTCCATTGTGCATTTATGAGCTTTATGAGGGGTCCATTTTCTAGGCAGGCCCAGATAAAGATCTAGGACGAAATCAGATGTACCAGATGAAGCAATACTTTCGGTCCGTAAAGAAGGATAAATAGGAACATATTCATGGATCTGCTCAGGATGAGCTGAGCGATAGAAGGTTGTTTTGATAAATCTAAGAAAAGAGAAGAGAAAACTTACAAGATAGGATGAGGCATCCTGGAAGAAACACAGACTCGAGTGCTTGGCCCTTCCGCCGTGCATTTATGAGCTTTATGAGGGGTCCATTTTCTAGGCGGGACAGGCTATCCTTCCTCAGTCACTAACATACTGACTAACTAATGCTAAAATTATCTTAAACAAGTGTAGAAAATAGTAGCCCCTAATTCTATTCTATGATGACCTAAATGCAGACTACCTATCTCAGTCGAGAGCATGAATTATTAATTTGACAAGAGGTTTTAAAGGATAAGATGATCAATAATTCTGAACTGTTAGAAAAGTCTACAATAAATAGAATTAAATATGAATTATCTCACAATAAGATGATATTTCATTACAAAATAATTCAAACAGAAATTAAAACCTGTTATCAAATGAATCAAACATATACACAGTCCTGAAACATAATGAATATAGTCATATACTAACTTGTAGACGAAACAAGGTCAGCTTGCAAGTTAATAATTTATCTAATATAGATTCATAATCAACTGAAAATGTGAAGAAGCTCATTCATTTCAACATAACAATGAATCATTTACATTTCAAGACAGTGTAATCATTTGATATCCATAAAAGAATGTTTCACATATAATAGCACGATATATATATATGAAAGTGAAATTAACAAAGGAGAATCATCATTAACACAACATGAAACAACTTAAAGACTTAGCTAAGGTCTTTACTATCCTGTAACATCCAGTGATCTTCAGAAAAAGTTCCAGAAAACACCGACACAACAGAATGAAATATGACACTGTAAAATATCAATTCTCCAAATGTCTCAGAAATCGAACCCTTTGTTCATGTTTCAAACTTGTTTATAAAGGGAACCAAAACAGCAACTAATTAACTAACTCCCCTATTTCTATGGTAATACATGGATTTTATCTGAATATCGAACAAAAGAAAGGCCAGGATCCTAGGTATGTCATTGAGTGACCACTAGAAAGGAATAATGTGCAAGAAAATAGCTAACCTACTGGACAAAATCCAGTATCATTATTCCTCAAAACATGTCATCACTATATTCGTCAATCCATACTGATGATGCTCATAAATATGGGCATGGAACCAGCAAAATAGCAATCAATTGCATTTTTGAAGCAGCCTCCAATGAGTAAACTCCAGATAGTCAAAACCAAAAATGCAGCAAGCATCAAGCTTCATCCCATTTACTCCTTACTACCTGGCAATTTAAAACAGAATCCGTTAGTAGAGTGCAACTAACAATCATATAAAATTAAATAGGATGTCTACAGAATTTCAATTCTACAGATATCCTTATTAAATAAGAAAAAACTTTGCATGAAGAACCAAAACTGAAAAATTCAAGATATTACTGACCTGTAGAGGTTGATTTCAAATCGTCTGTATGCATAATCAAAGATTTAAAACATAAGAAAAAATTGAAATTCATTACAAAAAACAAAAAATGTCATATTTTAAGGGTTGATTCAACCGAAAGTCGAATTGGCACATTTATTCTTTCCTCATCTAGCTTGGCTTTAATTCTAACAGTGCTGGTATTAGCAATCTTATTCTGTTTGATCAAACTTCAATTTCTCAATAGAAGGTTTTTAACTTGAACTTTATATTTAATCTTCTTCTCCCTCAAAAGATTCCATTTTTCAATCCAAGAAGTCAAATCGATTTTTCAGGCTTGCAATTTCATCCATAGCAAACGCCTTAATAACCTGAGCCTCTTTTAAGTCAGTTTCTAGAGAAGAGATGACTTGAGCATAAGGGATTCAATTGATTGGTTCCTTCAGTCCTACATTTGAACCCGTTCTGTCTTGATCTTCTGTGCACAGCTTCTGATCAATCTCTTGATCCACATCACACCCAGGATTTACTTGTTGAACACCGACAACATTAGTCTAAGAGACAGATACATATTTCAGATCTAGAATGGTTGGACCAATTGGAGCTAGATTGTGATGAGGCTCTGAAGAATCACTCACTTAAATAACAGGGGCATCCCCTACACTTAGGTCTCTTATGGTGAACAACGCGGTTGTCACACTACAAGTAGTTCTACGAATAGCCTGATTACTCAATACTCTACTAATTTGGTCTTCAGCCAATTTTTGACTAATGTTAGTCTGTGAATGAGGAAGACCCTCATTTGGAAAGGGTGGTGTGATCACCAGTTTTCTCATTGGAGGCCGAGAATCATCAACAAGCATTTTAGGGTTTGTTTCAGACTTGAATTTAAATTCACTGCCACTTAGGGTTCGACTGGGTTCAGACACTTCATTGCTAAGATTATCTTGAGAACCACATTCTTCTAACTCAAACCCATCTTCCTCTGTCTTGATGTGTCTTCACCTTTTTTGGGGCCTCCATCGAGGCCATTCTTCGTTTTTTCCAAACCCATTACGTATGAGAAATGATTCCCAAGTATCCCCTAATTCTCCTAGTCGATAAGAAATGAGTATTTTAATCATTCCATGATGAAATAGACTCCACTCCCTATCTCCCACATTATTCTGATAGGTACAGGCCATCTTATGCAGACTATTCAAGAAATAATACGGCATGTTCACAGGACGCCCCTTGAAAACCATTAAAAGCCAAAGATGATAAAACTGGGTTTGGGAAAGTCGACCTTCATAGGTGACGTGTAGGTGACGTACCTGATAATAAGTTCAAGCAGAGAACACTATTACTTCATGAGCAGCCGAGAATGGAAACCAGACTTATACTCCATTTTTCGGTTAGCTGGGGTGAGGAACTCCTTCCAATCATCATTTTTTACATGCTTTCCCTTATACCAACGTTCACCTTCCTGTGGTAAACCTATGGCCTGAGAAACAAACTCTTCATTCAGCCTAAACTCGACATCCCCAATATGTTCTTTGATACCATCAAGTGATGCTGCAAATGCCCTGGAGATTGCCAAGTTGAACCTAGAGAATTTCTGCAAAATCCCTAGCCATCCAACCCTAACCACTACCTTGCAGTATTCAGGGGAAACGTCCAAATATTCATCGCCTATGAGTTAAAATCTCGAAATAGGGGCCATGGTAGCAATTACGCAGACTTTCAGGATTTTCAAAATCCAAACTAAACAAAACAACTGATTTATCTAGAATCTGCACATATCAATTAACACTCTAAACTGCCCTATTTCACCAAAGAACTGTGAACTTTCCTATAGAGTCATCAGACCTTCGAGTTGACAAGTTAATGGGACTTGGAGAACACTTACCATGCCATAATGTTCTACAGAAAAATCAAGCAAGCAATGACTTATGTGTGATATTTACATGATGGAAATCAACAGATGGAAAACATTCAGGTTACGCGTATATCAAACCCCCCAATTTCAATCATAGCATCAACACTGATCAACATTTTTCATGATGATGTGATAGCCAAAAAACACTCATAGTTTCAAGGCATAGTTTAATGGTTACAATCCCTAATCTTTCATCATCGAATATCAACAATACCAAGGTTAATAAATAAGAATATAATTGATGTAATTAGAATTATGGTCGATATTATAATGACAAGGAAACAATTGGTAATGTAACCAAACTCATATCAAAACTTCAAAAATCACCTTAGCCACTTATGATGGAATTTAATACTAACTCACCTCAAGGTATTGAAAAGGTTCATAATCCCATCAATTTGATCTCATCTAAAAGTACAAAATTCATAATGAGGATAAGTGTATAATAATATGAAACTTGCGGAATTTATATCAAATAAACTTTGATCCCTGTGATTAAGATGATGAAATAGATATTTTATAAGTAAAAAAGCTCGTTAGACCTCATATATAAATTGCAAAAAGAAATATCATATCATGTAACAGCTTGCTTAGATTAATAGTCAAAAACCATTGATGTAATAAATTCATTTGACCTCAAATATGCAAGAGTGATAAATGTTGTAAAATTAGGAGTTACTAACTTTAGGGATTATAACCTTTCCAAATGATCAAAATAAATGAGAACCTAAGGCCAAGAGATTCAAACTCGACATAAACTGATGTTAATCCCCCTAAATAAATCAATCAATCAACTTCTATTGCGAGTACCTTCAGAATCATAGATTCTGAAGGCACTCCTAAAATATCTATAGATGAATGTTGATTAAGATTGTGATATCAAATGTCATTCAAAATATTGATGAAATGACATATTTGAAATTTGTGTGTTCAAATTGCTCTGAAGGGTGTTGCTTGCCAACAGGTACCCATATCACATGTCGATATTTGAAAATATGTTAGCCCCTCCTACTTGATCGAACAAGTCATCGATCCTAGGGAGTGGGTATCGGTTCTTGATGGTCATCTTGTTAAGTTGAAGGTAATCGATGCACATATGCATCATATCGTCCTTTTTCTTTACAAAAAGTATCGGTGCTCCCCTAGGGGACACACTCGGCCAGATATATCCCTTCTCAATCAAATCCTACAACTGTAGTTTGAGTTCCACCAACTCTAGTGTGTTCATGCAATAAGGGGATTTTGAAGCTGGAACTAACCCTAGTGTTATTTCTATGGAAAAATATACGTCTGTTTCGGTGGTAATCCTGGGATTTCCTCAGGAAATATGTCCTTGAAGTCTACGAGAACTGGAAAGTCCTCGATGTGTTGTTCTCTTTCAGCATCTATGTACTGGATGTTCACTCCAAACAGTTTGCAGCCTTTCCTACAGCACTTATTTGTTTGTAAAGTGGATATATGCCTTATGGAAACCTTCTTAGGTATTCCTTGAATCTTTACCTGATTCCCTTGGCTATCTATACACAAGATTTACTTGTGTAAAGAATCGAGCATGACATGGTGTTGTTCCAACCAGCCCCTACCGATAAGCATATCATACGATCCTAAGGGTAGGATGTTCAGGCTTATTCTAGCAGGAAAACCATTCAGGTTTACCTCACAATTTCTAACTATCTCAAAAACCTTTTGTTTCGTACCTGTGGCTAATTGCACTGGCCAGGGTTTCTCATGTTTAACTTTGTCTATTTTACATACATCAATAGTTTTAGGCGATGCATAGCTTCAGCAAGCACCGAGGTCAATCAATATTGAAATAGAAGTGTTGTAAAACTTACCTTCTATCTCAACCATGGTATCCTGATGGTCTTCTTGTCAGCCCTCCAAGGCTACATAAATACGCGGTGTCCCAGCTATGTCCTCTACCATTGGTTCTTCTTGTAAGTTGTGCAAGATCCCATTAGTCTTGTTCTTACAATCTTGGGCAAAGTGGGGCCCTTGACATTTCCAGCATTTGATTTACAACAGGAAAACATTGGCTCCCCCATTTGTTGTTGATTTTTTAGCATTTGGAGATCGTACATATGGCTTCGTACCTATTTTGTTGAAGTTCTTATTGGCTGGAAAACTGTTGTTTTTTTTTCTGTAAGGTGATGGGTTGAAACTTGGTTTACAGTTGTCTGAGAAGGTCCTAGACATGTCTCTTCTTCTGTTGATATTTTCTTTCCTCAACTGTCCATGCTCATAGAAAATCCTATCGTTGTGTATGGTGCTATCCAATTTTTTAGGCATGTCAAATTCAATCCTCTCCCAAAAGTTGGGAAGAAGACATCCTAAAAACTGTTGTATTTTCACTTTCTCATCCTTTATGTAAGGAACATAATGTAATAGATCCAAAAATCTGTTAACGAAAGCATCCATAGTCATGGAACCCATCCTTAATTCATGAAATTATTTCTCCTTTCTGTTGAAGAACCTTTTTGACATGTATTTATCATGAAACATTTTGTGAAAATTAGTCCATCGGATTTCTCTTACCTCATCTTTATTGGTATGCTTTAGCTCTCTCCACCATCTAGTTTTTTTTTCCATTTAAATTATAGATGGCTAGATGGGATTTCATCTCCCTAGAGTAGTTATGTACTCGAAAATATTTTCTCATACCTAGAAGCCATTCTTCATCTTTATCCCCTGTGTTCATCTCTCCTTCATACGTTGGGGATTTTATTTTTCTAAACTCCCCCTAGAAATTGTCATGATTTCTTTGTTTCTTTCTGCAAGGAGAAAGAGAATCGTCACTGGAAGGATTGTGACAATCTCTCTCTGGAGCTTCAGGGGTGTGTTCTTCCTTTCCTTCTTCTATCAAGCTACTGGCTCGCTTATGATAGGATTATTTCTTGTACCTGTGAAGAGTGGGTTTTCCCTGCAGGCTTCCTCCCATCATGCTCCGTAGCAAGGCTTCATTAATTGCATGTTGTTCCTTTATTTCATTCATATTATCATCCTTGAAACTCTATAAGTCTTCTTGAAGAATTTGTATGGTTTTCAGTATATCATAATTTATTTCAACCACCAGTTCTGCTTCCCGTGTGGGGGTATTCCAGTTTTCCTTACCGATTGTTGTCTTCTTTCGTGTTCATGATTTGAACTATTCTTTGAGTCCTGCAATTACAAATTTTTAATAACAGGAAAAAATTATGTTAGTTAACAAAATATCAAAACATACTTTATTTTCTACAACGAATGTTTCGCATGCCCATTAGGTCTCTTAATGGTTAAACTGGGCTCTAATACCACTTGTAATGTCCCCAAAATTTGGAAACAAAAAAAATATTTATAGGCCAGTTAATTACTACCTAATCTAGACATTAACTTATCTTCTGCAGAATATGTTGGTCATGGGTTTCTAAATCGAAGTGTCGTAAGCTTGTCCTTACCATTCCTATGTGTTTTCTTATGTAGTTATTGATGTAGTTATGTATAATGTTAATTTTACTTGAACTTGTTTAAATGATTACTCTGTTGAATGATTATTATTTTTCATGCATGTGCATATACTCGTTCAGTTGTATCTTACTTTCTGGTTATAAGTTTTTCTCATTGTTTACGGAATCTCCTGACTTAACTTGTAACTATCAAGGGGTGGAGTGGCGAGACTTGTATCCCTTCTGGGGCCACTTAAAGAGGTAACTGATTATACTTGTTGTTATGGGGTTTACTTAGTTCATATTGAACTGATGCATACTTCTCCTTTATTTGTGAATATTCATTAGGTGACGAAAACTTGCTACGACCGCTAAACTTGGCATGCTACCTATGCTATACTACTCCATTTCCTTTTTGAAGAAAAAAGGACCAAAGTATTATCCTAGAAATTCTTACCACTATTTTTTGTGTTATTGTTTATGAATAGTTGGGGTTTATCAGGCATGCATTTATCTGGTTAACATTATTAGTGTGGCTTAGGACTTGGTAAATTTTATTCCTATGGTGAGTATTTATAACATATGCCTTGGAATGTTTTTATGCCTAAAAGTTAAAGGCTTAACTCATAAGACTTAACCATATTGTATTAAAGTTTTATATGCAACATGATATATATGTAGAGCCATTCATGGCATATTTTATATTCCATGAAACTTTGGCTTATCAATGTCAATGAGGGTTTTGATGATGGTTCCAATACAAAATCGCATTTGTGGGTTTTACACTATAGGTATGCTGATAAATATCATGACATTGGTGGTGGACACAGTGGCGGAGTAAATGCTCCTTGGGATGGGGGAAATTGAACCCTATGCTTGGTCTATCGTGGATGGGAAAAACATTTGTTACTTCTGTGGGTTATTACTCTATTCAGCTCTCTAGTTTTGTCACCCTGGTTCACCCTACGCTTTGGAAGGTATGTTCTCCACTTGGGTTTGCAGTGTTATAACTTTGTTGTTTTCAGGTGGAGTTTTAGCATACTTCAAACAGTCCTCCTTTCAATTTTGCAAGTGACAAAGGTGGAGTTAAAGCGTGGTTCAGTGGTGGATATTGGGACTAATTGCATTACCCTTCTACAGGTAATCCCTATGAAAAACATAGGCCCTTTTACCTCTGTGTGCAAAGAGCGACAGAGCATGAGCTCTGTGTGGGATAGGTTTTTATCATTTGTGAAAGTTTGGGATTATGGGATTATTGGTTGTTTGGGATAATGGAATTCTATAGATGTGTTTGTAAAGGAATCGGGTGGTTTTGATATATATATAATGGAGACTATGTGTTTTTGTTTTTAGATAATGCATTATTATGTTGCGTGACTGTGCTATTTCTTGCAATAGCACTTATGTTGAACATGACTGTGTATATTTTTAATTGTGATTTATATAAGGTATAATTGTATGCATTCACAGTTGGGTTTTATTATTGATACTACCACTATCTTGGCAAGGCTATGACCATATGTGTTTCGATGTTTTTAACTTAAACTCTTGTTTTGGTATGTTAATGGAGGTTATGCGTATTGGTTTTAAATGAGTTAGTTTAACTTACAGCGGTTCCATTGCTTGCAATGACACCCTTGTTGATTCGCAACTGTGTATGTTCTTATTGGCAATGTTATTTAAGTTTCGTTAGCATAGTTTACATTTGACTTATGTGGAAATTTGTAAATATTTACAGTATTGTTAAATTTGCAAATCGAATCCTAAAGGATTCGATTCCTGGTGTGGATTGATATAACCTCTGTTTATAAGACATGAGCCAATAGGATTCAATCCTGGGCATTGTGGGTTTGTGGTTTAATGTTGTATGTGTGATTTTTGTTCTTGCAGAAGTGCCGACAGGATTTGATCCTGAATCCTTTAATTGGATACATTATTCAATAATGAGTTTGTATTTATGTTTGATTCTTATCTTGATGGTAGATAGTATGATTATTGTTCATAATAAGTCATTCCTACGAACCTTGACAGGTCTCGATGGCTATCATACTATGTAGGTAAATTTATAAAGTTGGAAATAGTGTTTGGGATTTGTTTATGTTTAAATGGTAGGTATTAAAATAGGTTAAATCTTTTTATTTTATGTTTTTGTTATAATACTTAAAGTTTCAATAAGGATATTTAAGTTATATTTTCATGCATAGAATTTATATTACAGCTTGTAAGTACTTGTTTTGATGGTTAATAATAACACAATCCTTCTAGAAATATGAAATCTTCCATCAGAGAAAAAGATACAGAATTGGTTTTTTTCTTTTAAATAGTTCCTTGGTTTATTGTTTCATATGTTAAGGTTAATAAGATCTATTTACCTAAACTCAAATGTTTACCATTGTGTTTGAACTTTAAAAAGTAAACAGGAAGATCTAGCTTAAATTAATAATCTAGCCTCTGATACAAGAAATACATATGTTAGAGAAAACTAAATTTAATCCGTAAGTGATAAAAGAAATGATGCAGAAAATAACCTAGCTATGGAAGACAGATACTAATTATCCATTCAAAATTTAATCTCCTCATTTAATAGGAAAACCTATGTAAATTGCAAGGGAAAAATCAAGAACCTCATACCTGCAAGTTCAAGCTATTTTAATGGCTAAAAAATATTACACACTCAATTACCCAATATTAACAAGTACATAGACAGATTTGACCTCTCTTCAGATAACCGAATAACTTGGGAACTACCACATTCCACCCAACTATGACCCGGAACGATTCTTGGTTTCAATCTAGATCCCCTCAGGTTGGTTCCAACATGTAAGTAGCTTAGAGCTCCTAAGGTAAGGCATCCATATCAGGGATATCAGGTTTTGTATCAGTTTCTTTTTTCCTCTTAGGAAAAATGTTCTCCAAGAGCTCTCTTGAATATCATCAGGTAGAACTATGGAATAATCACAATATCCCCCAAGCCTCTCTTTGGCTTAGGTATTTATAGACATACCTTTTCAGGAAAAGGGGCACTTAAATCAAGAATCATTTGATTTCTTGGAATAACCCTTTTTACTTAATTTAGGTAATTTTAATATTTATTTAAATTTAACTTAGGAACTTTTGACTAGTTCCTATTTTGACTCTTGTAGGTACTTAGTATTTAATTATCATTAGTAATATTAATAATAATATGTAGAGCCTTTCCTTATTAAATCATAGTTAGTAGTAGTATTACTATGCTTACTCTTTACACATATTTTATATAAACTATATATTTATATATATCATTTGTTAACATTTTTACTTGTAGGCATCATATGGCATGATCCCTAATCACAAGACACTTTTTCTTTTTAGCTTATAGCCACTTATTTATTAAGGCCTTCAGGTAGGGGTTAGGTCAACTAGGTTAGGAAGCTCTAAACCTCCTTGCATGTTGGATTCCCTTGTATAACATGGTATTTCTTCAGTACTTTGATGAGATACAAAAATTCAAAATTTTATTTAGTCACTTAAAAATAAGTAAGAAGAGATCAATGTTTTATCAGAGTCATTTCCACTCACGGGTGCATCACCTAGGGACCAATATGATATCACGTTTATTCATATTGGGGGGTTAAAAATCAAAAAATTATAAACCAATATATTAGTGGTATATTAAGGGTAAAAAGGGTTTATTTATTTACTATATAAATATCCAATATGATGGGGCATATTTTATTGCAAAGGGTTGTTCGTGCCTCTACCATAAGCATGCCTGATGCTGCATAGGGTTTTTCTCCATCATTTTTTCTCCATACGGTTTTCTCCATCATTTTTTTTCTAGATTTGGAGGGTGGTTTCTCTAGTGCATAGCAATGTTGGAGGAGGGAATTTTCTCTGGTGCATAGTGTTTTTTCCATTGTTTTCTAGATTTGGTTGTGGGTTTGTGGTGGGTTTATAGTGTTGGAGAGGGTGGTTTCTCTGGTGCATAGAAGTGTTGGAGGAGGGCGGTTTCTCTAGTGCATAAAAAAATTTCCCACAATTTTTTTGGATTTGGTCGTGGGTTTGTGGTGGGGTTGCAGTGTTTGAGGAGGGTGGTTTCTTTGGTACATAGAAGTGTTGGAGGAGGAACGCTTGAGACCATATTTGAAACAAAATAATCTTCTTACGCTCTAGGTTCTATCCATGGCATCATTTTTTGCTTAAGCCTTCGCCTATGCCCACGCTGGTGTATCTAGATTTGGTGTATCCAGATTTGGATCTAAAGCTATACAATCTTCTTAGAAATGGAAGAGGAAATCCTGCACGCAATTGAATCCCTGAAGGAAGTCTATGATTCATATTGCATCATCTTAGAGAAAATCCCCCCTCATTTGAAATTAAGCCTAAATCCTCGAACTGCAGAAGATTTGTCACAACATGTAAGTCGCCCAATTTCCATTTGCTTTGAGGATCATCAAAGTGAATATTGTTTGTTTCCCTAATTTTAAAATGGATTATAATGGCAGATAATTTTGAACTGGATTAGAATGGAAAATAAACATGGTTTTGTTGTATGACCGCTCCACGGTTAAGAGTTGTATAAAACACACCAAGATATAGGGGCTTGCACCACATAACATGGACTTCCGTAGGCTTATATGCTAGGAAATCGGTTCTACCAGAATTACCCAAGAATTGCACCCGCTCTCATCTGTTCAATAAATGTGCCATTCGAGTGGGTAGCACACAATGAGAGAGAAACATGTTGAGCATATTGCTACTACGTTAACCTCACTAGTGAACCAAGGTCTTGCTTGTAAACACAGTCTGATTTTTGTTTCCCTGAGCTATGTATGGCTGGACAGTTAAATGAAGAAGAAATAACATAAAATAGGGAACACAGTTGGGAGCCCCAGTTACATGGTTATCATTAATTCATGCCCTTCTATTTGCAAGGTTTCCTTTTTCCATAATTTCTCATCATGAACAGACATTTTAACAACATCTCAAAATTGACATCCTAATGAAAACACCCTTATGATGACATTCTAGTGAATTCAATTGTGAACATTCTGTCTAATCAATTTTTTTAGTCCTGCCTATGTTTGAGTCTTAACTAATCCACTCCATTGATGGCATTTTAGTGGATTAAATTGTGAACATCCTGTTTAATCAAGCTTTTTGTTGTGCCTATGTTTGAGTCTTCAATAGATTAGATTTTGAACATTTTATCTGCTCTATTTTCGTGTCAATGTTGTGGATTTCATTGTTTTAATTTAAGTGATGTGGATATGGGTAAATTGAATGGAAGAAGGCTAAATCTTCTATGGATTAGTCCTTTTCTATTTTTCCATCACCAGAATCTAGCCAGAAATTGCAATTTTGGGTTGTTGAAATCATTGTTTTTAATGCAAAAATGGATTTAACACCCTCTAACATCCTCTAACATATCTATTGCAACTTGATTTGCCAATTTTAAAAATTGATTCTGCAATTCCATCAATCTGAAATGATTCTTGCTAGGTTTTAAGCTGAAAATGTTGGTTTACCTTCCTGTTATTTTGGGTGGTCAGAAAAGAGCCAATTCATAAAAAAATTATACTATGGCAATCAATTGTAGTAGTTGAGTGATATGAAGGCGTTTCTCACCAGGGCTTTGAGTAGTCAATCCTTGTGCATCACAGTTTATTACCTTAAGCTTTTGAGCTTTGTGAAGGCTAGGCCTAGAGTTTGTAGGCTAGACTTAAGCATGGTTGGTTGCATTGGATAATATGTATTCCTGTTATTATCTACTATTGGATTTTATATTTGTTTGAAACATAAAGCCAAACTTTGAGATTGGAGTAATATTTTTGTATAAATTTCCTTTTAATGGTGGAAACATCGCTGTTGGGAGTGAGAATGAAGCAAAAGCAAGAGAACAGAGTGTTCTAGGAGCGTTTTTTCTATAAAATATATATTTTTATGCATGTATATTAATAAATGCATGCAAAATGTTGAATTAGCTGCAAAAATATGAAAAAATAGATGTTTGTTGTAGATTAAAGATAATCATTAAAGCATTAACCATTTAGTACAAAAATAACATGAAAGATCTAGCAGTTATAACTTATAGTGTTTTCATCAAATGACCAACCATAACATCAACCTTCGAGCTTCAAGTTTCAACAAATAACATTTGTCATCAACAAACTCTAAGAGATAACATCAAACATGAAATGGAACAGGGTATCATGACCAAAGAGCTGTAATATGCAATCAACAATTTAAACTTTAATGTCATATATGATATAATGTTTCCAACCGGTCCATAATAAAGACAAATAATTATAACTTCTGAAAGCTAGATTCTAAACTGAAAAAAAAGACAAATATTTATATTATCTACTAAGATTTATTAAGGCTCTTGCTATAAGAAATTTCTAATTTCTTCTACTTTGGTCTAGTAGCAACAAGAATTGTTTCACTAGTGTTAACGCATACTCTACTCCGTCACAATTCTCATTCTAAATGAGGGAAGAATTATCTTTACTTTTGGGTGCACATTGGACAGCTGATCACACATAAAACAACATATTTTTTTCAGGGAAACATATTTCAAGCATAATAAAAGCAATGGTAATAGGATTAGCACTTGGCAGTTCTAAAAACTGCTCATTTCAAGCACTTAGGCCTATTCTGAAACTATAAATGATTCAATCATGTGTCCTCTCATAAATAAATAGTTATCAATACTCAAGATGTCCTTGGGTATTTCCTAGAAACCCTGAATGAATCTCGACACCCTCGAAGATGAGGGCATTTTGGTGCATTTTGGGTATCTTGTGATCAATCGTCAGGTTTTTGTTGACCATAGTGGGAGAAACAGGATAACAAGCACTGCCGCAACGAGTAGTAGTCTCTGCTGATAAAGTTCCCAAATACTCATACAATATGTTCTTGATGTAAATCTAGGGTAAGCAACTGGTGTCCAACGTATAGTTGTAATCTTGGTAATATTAGGTGCTTGGATATTGATACAGAGGCACCATAACTTGCTTGTAACTATCAAAGCTATGGTTGTTAAATAAACATGTTGTTGACCCATGAAAAAACTTTATTTGTTTGGGCTTTAAATAAAACTCCATTCAGTGTATTTCTAGATTAAAAACAAATTTTCAATTGTAATGAGTTGTGAGGAAAGTTGAAACTCGACAATTTAGTGTAATTGATCCCTTAACATGGTAGGATTTTATGAAAAGGGAGTGGAGAGGAGATGGTTGCATGATTTTGAGACTTCCAAGTTCACTTGGAAAAAAAAAACAAAATAGGTTCTTAAGGATTTCAATCTATTGGCAGAATGAACGCAAAGGATGCAGGGTTTCTAAGATCTATTCTATGGCCAATAACAACCCAACCCAAGATGAAGGACCAAACAAAGGTAGAATTTTCAGCTCCACCAAAGGTTTCCAACTTTCCATACTCTACAAATTTTGAAGATCTAGGTATAATGTTTAGGGTTGAGTCTTTGAAGTTTATTAAGTTGGGTGTCTAGCACATGTTTGTGTCACTACCACCTATGCCCATTGATTGACTTTTCTATTCCTCCCATCAGTTAGGGGAGAATTGAATCTCCAACTTTAACAAGGATTATGGAATAAGCTCTTTAATCCAATCCAAAACTATCTTGTCAAGGTTAGAGATTTTTAAATCATCCTTTAGCTTTTGGGTCGAGGGATCTAGTGATTGGTATGAGAGTCAAAATGTCTCAACTAGGTCTAACTTTGTTTGCTAAAAAACCATAGTGATTGGGTAGAGACTTTCTTTCATGTAATAGGATAGGCAAGCGTGACACTAGACTCAGTGGTTTTAAAAGACATGCCAAATTTGAACCCTTGGCCAAATTTTTGAAGGGCTCGATAAAATCCTAGAAAAACTTATATTAAGGAAAAGTTGGAAAAGCAAAACATTCATTCTTATGACTTACCATGTTTTACTTCATCTTAATTACTTAGTTTGTTATTTAAATTTATTTTATAGTAATTATACCCTCCATGAGATATTATCCTTTTCATCATGGAAACAACTATTTTCTTTTATGCTACACCATTTTGACTCACATGATTAAACTTATACCTAGCCCAATTGTGATTATGGTGGAACCATTTGCATTGCTCAATTCATTTTCCTTCAGCTTTGAATTCATGAGTGGGGAATATATTCCACCAAAATTTCCTAGAGCTTCCACTGGCCCTAGCTGTTGTTGGCTTTGTCTTAAAAGCCATGAGTGGGTTATCTACTCCATCAAAGTTGCCAAAAACTTGCACCTAGACCCAACCACTATTGGTGTTATGAGATATGTATTAACACCATTTAGTTTAGTTGATTTTGGCTTAGAATCCATGAGTGGGGTATCTTTTCTACTACTATTGCATGCACTAGAGCACATCCATGTTACTTGGTAGAACTTGAACCATGGTGAGGGCTATATCAGCTACCATGTTTCCCCAACCTGGAAAACCACAGTCAACAAACCAAGACCTTATTTACAGAACTCCATTTTAACAATGCAACATATCATTATAAAATTTGGGGCAGAAAAATATAAGGACCCAGGTTTCTCAGGAGCTTGCAATAAAAGTGTGTTACTGAATATAGTAACATAGTAGAGTTGATTAAATCCAACTGTGGAAGGACAATCTGGACCCAATTATATCTATAACGATGTGGTAATGAACACATAATTCTTTCGGATCCTAACAGAAGTTTTCAACCCGTTCTTGCGGTTATTGTCACAGATAGTATCCAGATATATAGATCTGAAATTTATTTGAAAACCTTCTTGTGACATCCAAAAAATCCCATCTTTTTCCAGAGGAGTGTCTTTCAACTTGTGCTGTATCCTGTCTGTCCATTCAGGTGAAGAGTCTGACCATGGACTGTAGCAGGGATTTCTCCCTTACTACAGGGAAGGAATGGCTACCTTCTATCTATAGGACAAAAGGATAGGGTTCATGTTGGTTATGCAAGAAAAATGAAACAGAAAGGAAATAAAGAACAGAAAAGAAAGAAATGGAAACCCCTCTGCACACAAGGTTATGGGTTAAAGACCTCTGAGACCCTACATACAACAATGGATACCTGCAAGAACATGTTAGGCCATAAACCTACAAGCAAATAGATGTTAGGAAAACTCAAATAAACAAAACAAAACAAAAATTATACCTTCTTTTGGTGGAAATGGGCCACCATGCCCTAGCTTGGAGAAGCACCTCTCCTTGCAATGGGGGAGCTATGGCTCAAAGGGAAGATGGAGGAGAGGGAGTGTAGGTGTCTTGAGAGGCAAATGGTCTCAAGGTATCCACTCGGGAAGCATAACAGTATGCAAGGGAGAAATGTTTTGAGAGTGACCCCCACCCCTCTATTTATAGCATTTTTAGGGTTCTAAGCCCCTGGATAGGGCTTTAGCCCCTTTCGCTCAAACTTTAGCTCCTTTTGGGTTTTTAGGCTCCTTTGAGGGGTTTTAGCCCCTTTTTGGAGGATTTAGCCCCTAGGAGAGCTATTTAGGCTCTTTTTAGGGGTTTTTAAGCCCTTTTTCATGTTTTTAAGCCTTCTTGAGGGTGTGGGGGTCAAATGGGGTCAAATGAGGATTGTGCATGGGTGTCCTTGGGTGGTGTAGGTCATGTAGAGCTGAGTGAGGGATTTTTTGGGTTAACAGATTGCCCCTTGATGTGTGAGGGCAGGAGTTCATCGTATGGCTGACGGACATCATAGTATTTTCTATGGAGAGGTGGTGCTTCCTAGGCTGGGGCATGGTGGATTTTGGTTTTTGTATTAATATGGTTCCCATCAATGGGTGAGATACAAATAATGTGTGACATGTATATGGACGAGGTGGGCATCCCCATGCTCGTAACAATGTCAAAAGAATAATTGATCTATGCTCTATAATACAAGATTCAATCATATACAACTGATGATACAGAGTGTTTTCCTCAATGAGATGCTAAATACAATACTGATCTGAAGAACTGCTACATAGGACCCATGGAATTCTCATGGAATGCTTTATCTTCATGACTGATAGCCTGCTGGATCTGGAATGGTACATAGTTGTATGGACTCACTGATGGAGAGTCAGAGTCTCTGTGGTACAAGTATGCTGCATCAATCATAAATCTATATAGAAGCACTGCTAGGGCTTCTGAACACTATCTCCAATGTAACCCGAAAATCATAAGGGACATAACCTATTTAGGTCCCTCAAATAGACTCATCAATGTGCGGTGATATTTGGGGTCTTCGACCAAATACTTCACGGGTCAATACCCTGTACGAATCTCAATGGTGTGATGATGTAGTTGGAGTCGAGCACGTGAGAAACAACCATCTCAAGAGGCACTAAGGACTCCTCTCAAGTGGTCCAAGGAACTCATCAATGGGGTTAATGAAACCAAGATACAGGGACCTCTGGGTATATCCTCTGGAATATGTGTGTTGTCGTCGACAGAGAGAGACATGCCCCTAGTCAAGGCAATGATGTTTCCTTGACCAGAAGTGTGAGGGAGATAACCGAAAGGTGTGAGACAATCTGAGGACTGACCCACTGAATTGGGGGGGGAGGGGGAGAGTTGAATAGGGGTAGAGGGAGTGTAGTAGACTCAGACTTCCTTTGTTCAGAGTATGATGGCAGGGAGGACTAGGAAGCAAATTAAACTCACTCATGGGAGTGGGATCATAGCTGTAATACCAGAAATGTCATTACAGATGGGAAATACTTGGGGGAGGTAGATACTTTTGGTACTGATGGGATCCAAGGAAGATGCATTGCAGAGTACTCTTAACAAAGGCGACCCAAAGTGGGAATGCTGCCAAACTATTTTTTGTGGGGTGGTGTTTAGAGACACCGTTGTGGTACGATCTCGTGGATTTTTGGCAAGCCCGAGAAAGTAAATGCTCGATGGTGCTTTCAATTTTAGAGAGTCTGAAAGCATGAAGAAGACTCTAGTGGGGGATATTTTTCATTGGTAGTCTCATGTGCCCAAGAAAAGGATAAAAGTATACATAGGAGAGCTCGCACGTCCTATAGGGGATGAGAGACTTATTTACCATTGGTAGTCCAATCAGGTTGGAAAAGGTTAAACCTATACTGATTGGACTGTCATTCAGATACTTTTACGAGCATGAACAAAACCAAGTTTGCTCAGCAATATTTTCTTGATGAGAAGACTGGAAAAGAGCTTAATGACAACCCATGGTGAATTTTTTCATAAAGTGCGGCCCCTCTGCCCGAGAAAGCATAAAAGTATGCAGAGGGGAACGGTCTTGGCTTGAATATACCAAGGTGGTCATTTTCATTTGATGGTCTACATAGTATGCAAAAGGAGATAAATGAGATGATGTAGACACCCTTTCCTATACTTTAACGAGAGAGAAATGAAGCAGTTGCGCTCAGCAATCTTTTCATTCTTTTAGGAGTCAGAAAATATCTTAAAGGAAACTCTAGTATGGTCAACCAATTACGGTGGCATAGGTGGTGACCCATGTCAGGACGGTGGAAAGTGGTCCAAATGTCATCTGCGCAGTATGGATGGAGCAGATGGCTCTCAAACGTACCAATGCATGCACGGGATAGATTGCGGCAGAGGCATGCGAATCAGTGCGGCAGAGTCACGCAAACTAAAGTGGCTCTTGGATAGAGGTCAGGAGAGTCATGTGTGAATTGTGGTGGACGAACTTGACTACATGTGATGTCAGTGCAAGTCTGGAGGCAGTTATATGCCAAAGAAATGATTTGTCTTCCAGATGATGGTCTAGAGATCTGCATGAGGTGCGGTGGATGGAGTAGACGACTATATGTTACAAAAATAAAAATGATGTTCCTTATGGGCAGTGGCCCGAGAACGCACATGAGTAGCGGTAGGCAAATGTGATGCAATTATAGGTCCACAGACACTTACATCACCATGCTGTGGCTCATAAATTGAGGTGACTTCTAGGGAGCGGTCCGGAAATTTGTTTGGTTAAACATGAGATGATGGTCTCATAAGGAGATAGAAATTTAGGCCCAGATGTGTGAGAGGTGTCTCAAACATGTTCTGGGTGATTCTAAAATTAGCCGCTAATGGTGCTGCCCCTGAATGGGGGGGTTTCTGATTTGTGGTAAAAACGTTGCAAAACAAAAAGGGAGAAAAATACACTATAAGGGACTCATAGTGGTGGTATTAGGCATAGGCTCTATTGAGGTGGATCCCGTTGCATGGCTTCTTCAAGAGTCGACCATCTGAGTTGGCGAAGAGGTATGCCCCCTTGTCAAGATGAAAGTCATTGGCAAGGTGGGGTGACAGAATCTGGTCTTTTACGGAAAGAATCGATTCCACACTATGGTTTAAAGGGAATGGGGTAAAACTGAAGGCAGTCTTACATATATCTCCATCATCGCGCAAGTGGTTCCAGGATATATCAAGTGGATCTTCCACAGCCGAAGAGAAGGAAGGACGACTGGTGCTAGCGATCATGTAAATGGTATTGGTTGTGGTTTTTTGTGGCATTTCCCCCAATCTTTGTTGGAGAAAGAGAGGAAGGCCTAGAGACAGGAGGAGTCTTTGATGGACCTGGAGGTAGGTGCAACATAATATCAATTGGATGGACATGAGTCAACACATCCCGGTTCCTTAGAGGTAGGGTAGGTGGTTCAAGGTACTACACAGGATCCCCTAGTGTGAAATCCTGTATATTGCGGGTTGCCAAGACAAACTTACTCATGATCCCAGATAGTAGGAAAAGGAAAAGGATCATGTTGATTGGGAATGAACCCCATTGTTTCCCTGGTAACTGAGCTTGAGGTTGTGACTGAGGTTGCGGCTACGAATGGAGTTGCGGTTGTGAAAACAATGGAAGAGATAGGTCTGATGGACCCTTGGTGGTGGTGGATACAAGAGGGTTGGTAGAACTGGACATCATGTAAATGGACATGGTGTCTGTAGAAGGAGGTGGGGGGTGAACTTCTTCAATGAGGGTGATCTCAGATTCAAGGGAATGTTGTCGAAGGTCGACTAAAGCCATTCGAAACTCGAACAAGTCTTGGAAATGGTGAGAATAGTGTCCATACAAACCACAGAGGGTGAAAGAATGGTTTGTTCTCAATGACTTGTTTCTCATTATTGGCCTGCTTGGAAGTTCAACCATAGGGAGGTTTTTCGTTGTATCCATGGCATCCAAATGTGCACGGATTATGGGAATCTTGGGGCAGTTCTAAGTTGGATGGCCCTGTTCTTCACAGACAGTGCAAGGCGGGATCTATCGAAGGTTAGTGGTAGTTTTTGCATTCTTTCCCGTGGCCCTTTTTGGGTGGGGCGATGCAGGTGCAGGTGCAGTGGTTGGTTTTTGCAGGCTGGGTGGAGGGTGAGACTCAACCGCAATGGGTTGCACGAGGGTTAAGACTACCTAGCACATTGGTGGATCAAGATACCACGCATGAATTCCCAATGTAAGCTTGGGTAAGTTTAAGGTGGCCATTATTGGCTTGCTCATGACACTGGGTGGGGGAAAGAGGAAGGCAATTGTATGGACTGGAGAGGAGCCCAGATAACTCCCTGATGGTTGTATGGGGGGATGGGTTTATGGTTGCAGCTGCGCATAATACTGTGGCTATGGATGATGCTACGGCTGCTGTTGATGTTGCGGCTGTGGATAGTGTTGTGGTTGTTACTTGGGTGTAGTGGTGTTGGATGAGAGCATGCAGAAGTCCACTGTCTCATTTGGTTTCAGTGGTGGTGACACTAAGGGGAAATAAGTTGTCATGGTGGTATCGGAAAACAACCCAAGGCCCACATTCAACAATGGGGAGGATGGTATGTTGTCAACCATGGTGTTGACCACAAGGATAACATTGGCGTGTGTGGTCATCCCTTGCAGATCAATGGTGTTGATCATAGGGATAACGTTGGTGGGTGCCGTTATCCCTTGCGGATCATGATAAGTCAGTTGGTCAACCATCACGATTTTCCCTTTGTGGGGGAACATCATGAAACGAAAGACAATTGATGCTACAGCTCTCATGGCATACATATAACTTCTTCCGAGGAGAATGTTATAGTCCAATCAAGCATTGACAACCTCTATGTCAATTAGAAATGTATTCCTGGCTAATGTGATGGGGACATGGGGGAGGATTCCTTGGGCTTTAGTGGGATGGCCATCATAAGCCCACAGAGTTGGGGAGGATGGTTGTAGAATTGGGGATCCAATTTTCTACCAGACTAGGGTAGACATAACGCACGTGGATTCCCCCTCATCCACTATGCACCGGTGCACGACCAAATTTCAGATAGACACCAGGATTTGGAAGGTAATGGTTGATGGCATCCGTGGTTCTCCATTCTCCATGTCGAATGTGATCAACTTGGAGTCAGAGGGATCCATGGCACCAAGGGCGGCTAGTAAGGCTTTCCACTATGTTGGGAAAGTTTTGAGTACCTCAAGAGTGGACATGGAAGTAGGTATTTGGGCCAAATCATCCACTATGCTATAGCTGACAGCAGCTTTAGCCATGACGTTGTTGGCAACCCAACATATGGGGGGCATGAAAAAGGGGGTAACTGAAGAGGTGCATTAGTTGTTTTAGATGTATATGTCGTTGATGTATCAGCGGGTTTTGTGTTGGTTCTGTACTGATTTCATCTCGTTTGTAGATTGACCTCTTCAATTGTCATAGCTAGCAGGTGGTGGACACCAGTTTTTTCCATGGGTGGTGCTCCCAGAGCATTGGGATTGGATTGGGGAGGGCGTGTAGTTGACACCAATCCTTGGACTGGTAATGGGTTTTGGAGCACCATAGGAGGAGGTCCTTGTGGTTCTAGGTTGGGTTGGGTTTGGTCCGTTGTATTGGTGGCATGTTGAACCTCATTTCTAATGGCATGTTTAGAGTGACCCATGAAGGGACACTCGAATGTGTAGTGCTCGTATACCTCGCATAATGTGCATGGTTGGTTTGTCTGCAACGGAGCATTGCATCTTGGTGCATTTGGTCTTTGAGGATTTTGGGTTGGCCGTGTTGATGTATATGTAACTTTGGAATGTATTTCACTTGTATTTCTTATATATTGTAACCCGATGTTTATCCCGGGATGTACCTGAGTTATGTCATGCCCCAATGTTCCCATTGGGAGGTCTATCATGTAAACAAGTCATGTCAATTCATTTTGGGTAACCCTCCTATTATCTAAAGGTTAAAGTCCCCGCAGTTCCGGGGCACTAGGGTTATTAGACTCTCCTAGTAGAGGTCGGCCCTGGTAGGTTTTTAGTCATGTCGAGATTAGTATAAATAGAGAAATGGAGTCTCTATTTATCACACAACTCATACACACTCAAGTGTAGCGCATAGTTTAGGAAGGAGAAGACACTGGGGCTAGACAAGAAGAAGGTTACTGCTGTCAGGAGATCACTTACTATTTTGGGGATTTTATATTTTGGTGTTGATTCTATCTCTGAGGAAGTTGCAGTGGTTTCACCATTTATGGTTTCCCTGAGGATAAACACTGTGTTCATTGTCTCTTGTGTTTGATTATTGTGCTTGTTATTCTCTCAGTAAAGATCCAAATATAATGCTAGCTTAATGATGAATTTCTAACATGGTATCAGAGCTAACCTGAGAAGAAGACACTATGCAGCTGCGGGAACTAGGGATTCCTAGTTATAGGATCTTCCTCCACATATTTTCAGCAAAATTAAGGTGGAATAACTCTCCTCCTTAGGGCACATCTTTCTGTCGAAGCAGAATCCAATTATGAGGTTTTTCAATTTTGGACCCAACACTACTGCCGAAAATTAGGGCTTCTCATAGAAGAGGAATTTTTCAGTGAGCCCAGGCCTATATTGATATCCTCCCCAAAATCAAATTTAGGGATAAATTTCAAGGAATTTGGGTGGACAAATCTCTAAAAAAGCAAAACCCTAATTTGCTACTGAACCAGCATTGTAGGATTTCAGCTCCAAATCTAGATCTGACATCTTGAACTGGTAAGATCTAAATATTTTGTATTTCCATTTGAGGTTCTCAGTTTAAGATGTCTCATCATACCAATCTTGATGAAAAGCTTGAGGGAGCTGATAACTTCCGAGCTTGGAAGTATAGGATCTCCCTGGTCCTAGAAGAGAATGAGTTGGACTCCTATATCAATGAGGAGGTTCCAGTTCCAAAGGGAGATGAGGCTAAGGCATTGCATAAGAAGAAGTTGGTTATGGAAAAGAGAATCATTGCTAATTCTATCAAGGATCATCTCATACCATAGGTGTCCTCCCTCAAGACACCTAAAGCTATGTTTGATGCCCTAACCAAATTGTTTGAAGGGAAGAACATAAACAAGAAGATGACTTTGAGAAACCAATTGGAGAATGTGAAGATCCAGAATACTAAGACTATTCAGTATTACTTTACAAGGGTTTCTTAGATCAAGGAGCAGCTTAAAGCAGTAGATGAAGAAGTGGAAAATGCAGAGATTGTGATGACCGCCTTAAATGGTCTCCCGAGATCATGGGACTCTTTCATTCAAGGAATCTGTGCCAGAAAGAAGTTAGTCAAGTTCAGCAGACTATGGGAAGAATGCTCTCAAGAAGAAGCTCGGATAGCAGCTCGAGAAGAGAAGATGGGTAGTGAAGATCAAGCTCTCACAGTTCACTCCAAGAAAAACAGGAGGAGCAATTATCACTCCAAAGGTAAGATCTCACACTCTAGAAAAGATATGAATACTATTAGATGTTACACATGTGATGAGAAAGGTCACATATCCAGATTCTTCCCTAACAAAAGAAATCTAAAGAAGAAGGGAAACAAGAGAAGATATCATGCCCATGCTACAGAGGATGATGAACCTTCCACAAAGAGAATCAGACAAGAGAGTGATGACTCTTCAAGTGAGGATGAATATGTACTTATCTCCGCTCTCACGGGAACTGTTTCACATGGAAGCAATGATTGGCTTATAGACAATGGTGCTTCCAAGAACATGATGATATTCAAAGAATCATTTGTGAAGCTATATGAACATGAGTCACCTCACAAGGTGAAACTTGGGGATGACTACCAGTATCCAATAAAATGGTAGTGGTGAACCCTTCTATAAACTAGACTCTGGAAAGTCTTTGAAGATGAAGAATGTATTATTTGTTCCAGGACTAAAGAAGAACCTCCTCTCCATATCTGCATTGGCTGCAAAAGGAATGAGGGTTGCTTTTGTAGATGGCCAAGTTCTTATGTGGCCAAAGGGAAAAAATTTTGATGATGCAATAGTGATTGGAGAACAAGAAGGAGGTCTATACAAGTTGAAGGGCCAACCAGATCAAGCTTTGGTTCATGACACAGTAGAACCAAATGAACTTTGGCATAGAAGGCTTGCACATGCACATTACAAAGCACTACCACTTGCAAGCAAAGTTGTTGAAGGCCTTCCAAAAATTCAAGAAAAACATGAAGGGGTCTACAAAGGATGTGCGAAAGGAAAGAACACAAAGAAGACATTTCCAAGTAGCAAGAGAAAAGAAAAAGGAATCTTGGAAATCATCCACTCCGATGTATGCGGACCAATGTCATCAAGCTCACTAAGTAAGTATGTGTACTATGTCTCTTTTATTGATGAATTTTCTAGGAAGACATGGATTTACTTCATGAAGAATAAAGATGAAGTGTTTAGCAAGTTCAAGGAATTCAATGCCTTGATCGAGAACCATACTGAAAAGAAGATCAAGACTTTTCAATCAGACAATGGCAGAGAATTCACTTCAAATGAGTTCAAAAAACTATGTAAGGACTCAAGGATTAAGAGGGAGTTGTCCACTCCTTAAAATCCACAAAAGAATGGGATTGCAGAAAGGAAGAATAGAACCATCATGGAAGCTGCAAGAGCTATGCTTCATGATCAAGATCTTCCTATGCATCTTTGGGCAGAAGCAGCCAGAACAGTAGTGTATGTACAGAATGGTACTCCACACAGAGTACTCGAGAACAAAACTCCTGAAGAAGTCTTCTCCGGCAAGAAACCAGAAGTCAGCCATCTCAGAATATTCAGTTTTCCTGTGTACATACACATTCTAAAAGAGAAGAGAACGAAATTAGATCCTTCAGGAAAGAAGGGTATATTTGTGGGATACTCTGAAAGATCGAAGGCTTACAGAATATACTTCCCAGGGTTCAAAAATATTGGCATCAGTAGGGATGTAACATTTGACGAAGATTCAGCCTACATCAAATCCAAAAAGAAACCTGGTGAAGAACCTGAAGAAGTAGAAGCTCCCAGAATTCATGATACGATCATGAATGAAGAAACTCAAGAAGAAGATCGAGAATTTAAAGAACCACAAATACCTGTAGATCCACAACAGGAGAAGAATCCTCACAAGAGGAAACCTTCTTGGGTACGAGAGATTATCCAAGGTGCGGAAAGATATGGGGTTCTAGAAGAGAATCTCGGAGAAAGAAAGAGGACCAGATCCTGTTCCACACTAGTACAAAATGAGGAATTAGCTACTACGTGACTAAAAATTCTAGTCACCACAGGTTTTTCAAGTGATTTACTACTAAATATGAGCAATTTTGATTGACCCAACTATAAACGACTAAAATTAACGACTAATTTAGTCACCAGTTAACAAATATGACTAGATAACAAGTGACAGAGTTAAAAATGACTAACATAAGTGACTAATTTAGTCACAACATAAAAAATGACTAGCTAGAAGAATATGAATTAGCCATTTATGTTAGTCATTTTTAATTGTGTCATGGAAAATTGCAATTTTGACAATAAAGTCAAAATTTTGTAAA
>LPNX010416963.1:234183-247744 GCA_001517045.1 Pseudotsuga menziesii
ATATTACCTGAACCTGGTTCTGGTGGACAAGGAAGACAGGAGATACTTCAAGCAACAAGAAATTAAAATGTATCGGCTACTAGAATATTGAACAAGAAAGTAGGGTATACTTTAAGCAAATCGATTTTTATGTATCAATGCCACTCTGGTAGCTCCAACACAGCAAACATGGTGTTAAATTGGAGTCTTCTATAATATGGACAACAGTCTCTTGTAGCCTTTTGTTTCCTTTGATAGAAGGAACACCAGAAGGATATACAAGTGATATACAAGTTTCTGAGCCTTTTTGAAGAAAGGATTGATATATAACTTGTAGTAGTATTGGAGTCTTCGATTTGTTTATAAATCAATATATTTGGCAGGCTGACAACTTGAGGTTCCCTTTTTTTTTTCCCCTTTTCCTGTCGACGATCCAAAGTTTTGATTGTTTCATTGTTTTACCTTGTCTATGTGGTATCTCTCAACATTGCTGAATTTTTAACAGTTTTCTTTCACTTTTGAAATAAAGACGAGTTTTACTAACTATTTTATTTTTTTATCCAGATTCTTAGCTCTTCCTATATTGGAAATTGTGGCTGTTATTTATAGTAAAATTTTAAGTTAAATGATCATTTCTAATACATAAACTTGTCCTCAGATTGTATACTTTTAATGAGCACTTGATTTCACTCATGGGAATTTGGTTGTGCAAAGGCACTGAAACAAATCATCCGGAATATGAGGTTTAGTGAATTTGGAAGTGTCAAAAATTTGACAATACGGCCGTCGGATTTTTGGTCGAAATGTAGTAGTGTAATAATTATGTAGTTTGTAGATTGATATCTATCATAAATTTGTTTGAATATCATCATTGTCAAGCAATAACAACTTCTTAAAGGGTGCTAGCTCAATGGTAGAGCACCTGCCTAATTATAGGCAGGAGGTTGGTGGTTCGATTCCTCCGTGCCCTCATAAATTTGTGACTACAAAAACGACTAAATTCACATATATACGACTATTACTAGCTAATTTTCCGTATCTTAGTCGTATTTAGCTTAGTCATTAATATGTTAACATCTAGTAGTTTATTTAGTCATATATTTGGTCATTAATGGTTGCAATCAGTGACTAAATCAGCGACTAAATCAATGACTAACTCAGTGACTAAATCAATGACTAAATCTGTGACTAAATCAATGACTAAATCATTAACTATCAATGACTAAAACAATGACTAAATCATTGACTATCAATGACTAAAGCATTGTCTATCAATGACTAAATCAATGACTACTAAGTCAAAGCTATTAATGACTAGTGAAATACGACTAGCTATAAGATAGTGGTAATTTGCTACTATTAGTCACCAACTCAAAAATAGTCATTTATAGCCTGATTTTAGTCATTAATTTCTCATTTTCTACTAGTGCCAGTTATGTAGCTTTACTATGTGACTTCATTGATAAAGAACCTTCCAAATATGAAGAAGTGGCAGAATGAAAAAGAATGGAAGGATGGAATGATCAAAGAGTATCAATCGATCATGAAGAATGATGTTTGGGATGTTGTCCCAAGACCGGAAGGGAAGTCAGTTGTAACTTCCAAATGGATCTACAAGATCAAGCATGTTGTAGACGGTAGCATTAAAAAGTATAAGGCAAGATTTGTGGCTCAAGGTTTCTCTCAGAAAGAAGGAATAGACTATGAAGAAACATTTGCACCTATATCCAGATACACTTCCATCATATCGGTATTTGCTCTAGCTGCAGTGATGAAATGGAAGATACACCAAATGGATGTCAATACTACTTTCATGAATGGTGTAGTACAAGAGGAAGTGTATGTGGAGCAGCCATTCGGTTTTGAGACACGTGACAAGGAGTCTCATGTGTGTAGATTGAAGAAATCCCTGTACGGTTTGAAACAGGCACCCAGGACATGGTATGGCAGAATTGACAGCTTTCTATCCAGTTTGGGCTTTACCAAGAGTAAAGCATATTCCAACCTTTACTATAAGGTGGAAGATGGAAACCCGGTGATACTTCTACTATATTTAGATTATCTGTTTGTGATAGGTATGGATGGGTTGATTGCTGATACGAAGAGAAAGCTTGCTGCTGAGTTCGAGATGAAGGACTTGGGAATGATGCATTATTTCCTAGGTATGGAGGTGTGGCAGACTATAGATGGAATCTTCCTTGGACAAGGAAAGTATGCAATAGAGATCCTGAAGAGATTTGGGATGATGGACTGCAAGGCATTAACCACACCTATGGCATCAAACCTAAAGCTATTGAGCGATGCTTCATCAGAGATAGATGATGCCACGATGTATCGTCAGATGATTGGGTCCTTAATGTACGTAATGAACATGAGACCAGATATTTGCTTTGCTGTGAACACCTTGAGCCAATACTTAACAGATCCAAGACATGTTCACTTGACTGCTGCAAAGCATATTCTGAGGTAGCTAAAGGGGATGGTTGATTATGGGCTCAAGTATAAGGCTGATCAAAGGATTAACCTAGAGAGTTATGTTGATTCAGATTGGGCTAGTAGTGCCATTGATAGGAAGAGAACTTCAAGGTGTTGCTTTAGTATGGGATCAGGTGTGATCTCATGGTTTAGGAGGAAGCAATCCTGTGTGGCACTGAGTACAGCTGAACCAAAGTATGTTGCATCCTGTTCAACTAGTTGTGAGGCAGTATGGCTGAGGAAGCTACTGTCTAATTTATTTGATCTCCAATTAGATGCTACTTGTATATATTGTGACAAATAGAGTTGTGTAAAGTTGTCAGAGAATCCAGTATTCCATGACAAGTTGAAGCATATCGAGATCAAGAATCACTATATGAGGGATATGTTGCAGAGAGGAGGAGCAGTGAAGCTTCAGTATGTTGCGACAGATGAACAGATAGCTGATGTGTTGACTAAGCCATTGGTTAGGGTGAATTTTGAGTACTTCAGGGAGAAGCTTGGTGTTCTCTAGATCGAGATTCCTCCCAAGAGGAAATGATGTGTCTGTGCTGAGCCCTTTTGACATGGTGAGAGGATTGGTTCCTTACATGATCAGAAGTAAGTGTTGTGCCATTCTAACATGGTGAGAGGATTGGTTCCTTCCATGGTCAAATGTAAGACCTGTGACATGGTGAGAGGATTGGTTGCTTCCTGTAACGTCCCCAACCCTTCGACCAGTGAAGAGGATGCCACCATGGCGTTAACCATCCAGGCTACCAGCCCCATGAACATGTGAAGACAAAAAATGCTAAAATGATGAAACAGAATGCATTGAAGTAGAACATACACAGATTTAATTATCTATCATACATAGTGGAAGCAACACACATTCATACAAGCATTCATTCAACATGTTCATCACATTCATTAACAAAAAATATGGTTGCAAAAGTAAAATAGGAAAGATTACTTATCTTATGAAGAACTTGTTTCGCAACCAGCTACGTCGCTACAACGTTCCACCCAACCATAGGCCAGCATGCTCCTTAATCTCTCAGTAACGCTGCCACCCCCGAGCTAGGCATGATTCTCCAAGGAATAAAGGAACAAGCAGGCTTACACATAGCCAAGGATACACAAAACACAGCCAAGCCAACACAGTTGGGTTTATCAGGCCATCAAGGAGTTGGGAAAGGCTAAATGCTAAGCTAGTGAGCTCATTACAGAGCTAGGAACACCTACACCAGAACTAGCCTGACTTCTAAGACATCCACACACACCCAACACAAGGAATCAGTCCCTTCTCTACTACACAGTCCCTCAGGCCCTGCCTTCCCTTCCAGTGCTATTCAGGGGTTGTGGAGAAGAAAGCTATCCCTCTAGCTCTGTCTACATGCTTTCCAGCCACCAGGTTTATTAAGCAAACCAAGCCCCCATCCCTGCCCCAACACAGTCCGAAGACCAACCATTGCACGCATGCAACTACTCAGCAATTACAGCTTAACAAGGGAAAATGACTCCCAAGCGAATTATACAGTCCCAAACATATTAGTGAATGTGGGGAAAACAACAGTCCCAAAATGTAAATAGTGAGCATAGCTGACAACATGGGGAAAACGACTCCAAATAGTCTGTGCGTGAGGGAAAATTGCACCAGACCCCAAAATACAGAGGGCAACACACATGCACAAACCACAAATCAATGAGGAAAACTTACACACAGTCCCTGAACGTAAATTGGCTCTTCCACAGGAAAAATCATGGGTGACAATGACCAAACGGCTCCCAGCTTGCTGTGTGAGTGGAAACAACGCAAAACCCACAATTTGGCTTGTGAGGAAAGGATACAGCCACACCATCCACAAATCCGTAGAGGAAAAACTACGTGGGTAAAACCAGGAAAGCTCCTGCATGTGAGAATGAATAGCCAAGGCCAGAATGGCGTCCCTCCAGAGCATGGAATGAGAGAGCGTAGTCATCCCTCTGCCCATCATGAGGTTCATTGCTGGTGGAGTGTGCGGATGGGAAAGGCCTGGAAATCCTACCACCCCCACTCCCAAAACAATAAATGCCCCAACTACTCAGCTGAACATTAAAATTGGTAGCTGGACAAGACAACGGAAGTTGAGCAATTTAAACAGGGTGGTGACACATGGGTTTTCCCTCATGGCTCAAGGTTTGACAATTTCCCCACCCTTATCCTTGTGAAAATCATGCCCCTTCTCAATTTTGTTGCCACGAACGTAGCTGGTCAGGTTATTTAATTAAAGATGCATATTTACATGATGACAAAACTCAATATGTATGCCACATGCCCCGATATACCATTGGTGACAAATTTAAATCGAAAACATAGCCTAACCAATCAATGGTGGGGCCTTGGCCTTTAGCTCCGCACCATGATCATTACAATATATACATCATGTACATTTAATGCAATGGGGTCAAAACCAGGGTGTTACATTCCCCTCCCCCTTCAATAGCACTGTCCTCAGTGCTTTACAAAATTGAACAAAATGCTACACTGGTATCGCCTCAGTGTTCTGTAGAATTGAACAAAAATGGATGTTCCAATCGCATGACATCCTCCAGCTCCCATGTAGTCTCTTCAAGCCCGTACTGCTCCCATTGCACCTTTACCCACCCTATGGCCCAGTTCCATAGCATTGTGACCTTCCTGTCAAGGATGCGCATTGGCTCGATTCGGAACTCTCCCTTGGGTTCCACCTGAATCACATCCCAATTTATCACATGGTTAGGATCATGTACATATTTCTTAAGCAAAGAAACATGAAAAACATTATGAGCTCTAGTGCTAGCAGGAAATGCAAGTCTATATGCAACTGGCACTATTCTTTCAAGCACTTCAAACGGCCCACAATATCTAGGTGACAGCTTGGCGCAACTTCCAAGCTTCAAGGAACTCTTCCTTGCCCTCACTCTGAGGTAAACATGATCCCCAACACTGAAATCCCTGTTCACCCTATGCTTATCTGCATAGCTTTTCTGTCTGTCCTGTGCTGCTTTCAGATTCTGCCTGATCTTTACAACCTCTTGCTCCATTTCCTTGAGCAATTCTGGTCAAAGCACAATCCTGTTCACTAGATTATCCCAAGTCACTGGTGTCCTACACCTTCTTCCATACAACGCTTCATACGGACTCATCCCCAAGGATGCCTCATTAGAAGAAATTTCAACTCAAAATGGGCCTCCTAAAAAAATTAATAAAATAATAGTTAAAATAATAAAATAATATTTATTAATTTTAGAGGAAGAAAAGAAAAAAACTACTTTTTTGTTTGTATTTTCGACATATTTTCTTGTGTTTTTACTCAAATTTCGATCGAGAGAGCTTGTTGGATGCAGAATTAAATTCCGCATCCAGCGAGCTCTCCCGATCGAAATTTGAGTAAAAACACAGGGAGATATGTCGAAAATAAAAACAAAAGAAGTAGTTTTTTTTATGATATTTATCCCAAAATTTATATTAAAAAAGTGTTTAAGACCTATACGGTATTTAAAATTTAAAGCAATTTCATTGGCTAACACATGATGACATGGAATTTGAGTTAAAGTTAAAAGACCCATTTTGAGTTGAAATTTCCTCTAATGGCTATCCATTGTTATAAGCAAACTCTACCAAGTGCAAGTAATCTTCCCACTTGGTTGGTTTGTCTATTACGTACATGCGAAGCATATCTTCAAGCACCTGATTAGCTCTCTCTATCTGCCCATCTGTCTGAGGATGGTATGCAGTGCTAAAGTTTAGCTTTGTACCCAAATCTGCAAACAACCCCTTCCAAAAGTTGGAAGTGAACTTGACATCTCTGTCAAAGACTATTTCCTTTGGCAATCCATGCAATTTGAATATCTCCTTCGTGAAGATATTTTCAATGTCATCAGTCTTATGATCAGGCTTAACCAATATAAAATGTACTGCCTTAGTCAACCTGTCTACCACAACCATGATGGAATCATGTTGTCTCCAAGTCATCGGCAATCTTGTAATGAAATCCATGGAAATAACTTCCCATTTCCATTCTAGAACTGGGAAAGGCTTCAACAAACCTATAGGGTGTTTATGCTTAACCTTTACATGTTGAAATTTCATACACCTGGAAATGTACTCAGCCATATCCCTTTTCATTCTTGGCCAAAAGTACTGCTTTCTAGCTGTAGCAATTGTCTTCTGATATCCTGGGTGACCAGAATACAGAGCTTGATGGATTTCATCCATGACAACTCTCCTCAAATATGATACATTTGGAACATAAACTCTGCCTTTAAAAGTGAGAAGTCCATCTTCTTCCAATTTATATCCCTCATACCTCTTCTCAAGACCTTGCTGCTGCAATTTGCCTTTTACCTGCTCATACAATTCATCTCTAGTAGCATGACTAACAATCTGCTGCCTCAAATCTGATTGGAAAATACTAAGAGATGCCACATGCAATGCTTGCATCTTCCTGTTGAGCACATCAGATACCTTATTTTCCTTCCCTTTTATGTGCTTGATTTCAAAATCAAACTCACATAAAAATTCCAGCCATCTTGCTTGTCTAGCATTCAGAGTAGGCTGATCAAATAGATACTTCAGTCCACAGTGATCTGTTCTGAGCTCATATCTCCTACCCATCAAGTAATGCCTCCACATCTTGAGGGCATGTACTATGGCTGCAAGCTCTAGATCATGAGTGGCATAGTTCTTCTCATGCTCCTTTAGCTTTCTTGACTCATAACATATCACGTGGTTTTCCTGCATCAGGAATCCTCCAAGCCCTTGTCTGCATGCATCGGTACACACCACAAAATCTTTCTCTGGATCGGCAACCTTCAATACTGGTGCACTGGTGAGAAGATTCTTCAACCACTGGAAACTTTCTTTACACCTCGATGTCCATTCGAACTTCATCCCCTTCTTTTGCAAAGAAGTGATGGCATGTCCAACTTTGGAGAATCCCTCAATGAACCTCCGATAGTATCCTGCAAGTCCCATAAAAGATCTTAGATCTGTCACATTTCTTGGAGTAGGCCAATTCATAATGGCTTCAATCTTCTCAGGGTCCATAGATATACCCTCCTCTGAGATAATGTGACCCAAATACTGAATTCTATATCTATAGAAGTCACACTTGCTCAGTTTTGCATACAACTGATGTTCCCTGAGCAATTGCAATGTCAATCTCAAATGCTCTTCATGCTCTTCCTCATTCTTGGAATAAACAAGAATGTCATCAAGGAAAACAAGAACAAACTTGTCCAAATACCTGCTGAAGACACTATTCATAAGGCACATAAATGTAGCTGGTGCATTCGTGAGGCCAAATGGCGCCACTACAAACTCATAATGTCCATACCTTGTCCTGAAGGTTGTCTTATGAATGTCTTCATCCTTGATTCTCACTTGATGGTAACCAGACCTCAAGTCAATCTTGGAAAATACCTTTGCTCCCCTCATTTGATCAAAGCGGTCATCAATCCTAGGCAAAGGATATTTATTCTTCACAGTAACCTTGTTCAACTGTCTGTAATCAATGCATAACCTGAGTGTACCATCTTTTTTCTTTACAAACAGAAATGGTGCTCCCCAAGGAGACACACTCAGCCGGATATACTTCTTTTCCAACAACTCTTGCAATTGCATCTTCAACTCTAGCATCTCTGGTGTACTCATCCTGTAGGGTGCCTTGGACACTAGTGCTGCTCCTGGCACAAGTTCAATAGTGAAATCAATTTCCCTCTTTGGAGGAAGCCCTAGAATCTCATCAGGAAACACATCCTTTAATTCCTGTAACACCTGATAGTCCTCCAACCTCGGAGTTTCATCTCCTGATGTCTCCAAAATATGAGCTGCATACAACTAGAAACCCTTCCTACAGAACTTCTTCAATTGCATTGTTGAAACCTGCCGTACTAAAATCACCTTTGGAATACCTTTCACCACTACTAGGTTCCCTTCTTCATTCATGCACTCAAAAGTCTTATTGTAACAGTCAAGCTTCACCCTATGAGCTTCTAACCAATCCATTCCAATGAGAACATCGTAGGAACCAAGCGGTAGAACATTCAGATCTACACAAGTGACCAATCCATTCATGACCAATTGACATTTCTCAACCACCTCACTGACCTTTCTCTTAGTTCTAGTGGCTAGTTGAACTAACCAAGACTTTCTATGCCTTATTTTCTTAAAAGCACAAATCTACACTACTCTAGGAGTAATGTAACTGTGAGTAGAACCAGGGTCAATCAAAATAGAAACAGATTGCTCAGCAATCTTACCTACTACTTCAACCACAGTTGACTGGTGATATTCCTGGTGGTCCTCCAGTGCTGCATAGATCCTAGGAACTGCCCTTGCTACTTGACCCACTGTTTCTGCTTCTTGAATGTTATAAGCTGGCCTTGCACTCTCATTCTCGAGTGGACAATTCCAACACATGTGGGGTCCTCCACATCTCCAACATTGAAGTGGCCCTCTATTCTATTGTGGATCCTTAGGCTTTTCTCCTGTCACTCCAACTGGCTTGCTCGCAGCTTGGGATGGTTGCTTCTACTGATTCCTAAAGCTAGAAGGTTTGAAACCTTTCTTTCTTTGGTCAAACTTCTCATTCTTCTTGTCCTTCCATGCCTTATGGTAATCAGGTTTACCTTTGCTTTGCTCATAGCAATACTTAGCCTTCCTTATTGCTTCTTCAAGAGTTCTAGGTTCATAAAACTCAATTCTATCTTTGTAAGACTGAGGTAATCCACTCAAAAAATGTTGGACCTTCACCTTTTCATCTCTGATGTATCGGACATACCTCAACAGCTCCAAAAATTTATTTTCATATTCTTCCATGGTTTGCTGTCCCAATCTCAGCTCATGGAACTCCTTAATCTTGTCATCATAATACCTGTCAGAAAGGTATTTCTGCTTGAAATACGTCTTGAACTGTTTCCACTTAAGTCTCCTTTCACTGATCCTCTTTACTTGCTTGAAGTGTTCCCACCAAATGGATGCTCTTCCATTCAGATTGAATATGGTAACTCTTGCCCTCATGTTTCCTGAATAATCATGCACTTGAAAGTACTTCTTTAGTCCAAGAAGCCACGCTTCAACCTCTTGTCCAGTCTTTACCTCACCATCAAATGTAGGAGGTTTATCTTTCTTAAATTCATCCCGAGAGCGATCCCTATGGTGTCTCTTTCTTTTCCTTTTATGAGAAGAAGAACTTGAATCCCCATTGGATTCTTCCAAATCAGATGATCCACTAGAAGTCCTTCTCTTTCTCCTAGTACTGCTCTTACTGCCTTCTGGTCTTACTATACCTCGTCTAGAGTCTATCTTTCTATGTAAGTCTGTCAAACTCTGCAACATTGCAGCATTCAATTGATGCTGCGTTTCCTGGGCTTTGATCAAGCTTCTCATGGTGGCTGCAACATCTGACGGTGTCTCTTGGAATCTCCTTCCATTAGACTCTATGTCATCATTTCTATTACGGACATTTTCTCCCATGGCATCTTGCGCATGCTCATAAGAATCCTGAGCATCATATCCATCATGGGTTCTCATGACTGAACCACCACTTACTTACCAAACTGCACTACCTAGAATACTGCTCTTGAAGGTGGCTATGATTCTGCAAATGTGTTAGTAACACAACTGTTAGATGCATAACATTGATATAAATCAAAATCACTTATCTTCTCCTAGAATAATCATAAAATAACAACTTTGCCCAAACACAAGATTTTCTTCATCAAAGAACGTCTGTCTGAGGGGAACGACGGGGGTCAAGGGGGCAGCGCCCTTGTTTTTTTGTTTTTTTTGTAAATCATTGGTTTTTGTGCAATCTGGCGCATAATATCGCTGCCACTTTCTCCTTTTCAGCCCTAAAAATCCACTGAAAAACAGCTGAGAATCCCACTAATAAACAACCAAAATCTGCTGAGAAATCCTACTTGAAAAACTCAAAATTTCCTTGTACAAGATCGGATCTCATCTCGACTATCTATCTGACGTTTCGGCAGTCCAAACAACTAGCTTCTCCATTGTTCATCGACGATCGGGTGCACTGTTCATCAGGAGGGTAGTTCACTAAACAACCGCAACGGTGGGTAGCAATCCCACTGCAATTTCCGCGGATCATAACTCATCGGCTATCGGAAGCTCTATCCACTAACCATCGTCGATGGCCGATGATTCCCGGACTTAGAGAAATTTTTGAAATTTTCCCTCTTTTGTCTTCCTCTTCACCGCTTGATCGGCTCAACTCTCTTCTTTTCATCAGCGAAATAGTTCCATCAGCAGCCGCAACGATGGAACACAATCTTCGATCTTCTCCCGATCGGCGGCCCAATCTGCTGAGGCGTAACCTAATCAGTATCGGCAGTCTCTTCTCGTTGGAAGGCTAGTGCTCTAGGCTTCCAAAAAGATGGTGCACGAAACACTATATTCTTCTGATAGTTAACGATTTTGGGCCTTAGAAAATTTTTCAAACTTTCTTGATGGTGTCGGTGGTCAGAGGCCTTACCTGTCGGGCGCGTAGTTGTCTAGCCATCCGCAATGGCGGGCGCTCGTTCAACTATTTTCCACCGTCGGACGTCGAACACTTAGAAATTTTCCATAATTTCCCTTCCAATTGTCCTCCATCGGGTATGCTTCCACTTAGCTCTCTGCTACATCGGAAGTCCATTCCACTAAGTGTTTCGATGAACCGACTGTTCAAACACTTAGACAATTTTTTTTAATTTTCCAGTCATTCACTGATTTCTGTTGGGGAGAAGGAAATCTTGCTTCTATCCCTGCATCTTTGTGGTCCATTCAGGCCCATGCTGCAACATGAAGCTCTGATACCACACTGTAACATCCCCAACCCTCCGACCGATGAAGAGGACGCCACCATGGCGTTAACCATCCAGGCTACCAGCCCCATGAACATGTGAAGACAAAAAATTCTAAAATGCTGAAACATAATGCATTGAAGTAGAACATACACAGATGCAATTATCTATCATACACAGTGAAAGAAACACACATTCATACAAGCATTCATTCAACATGTTCATCACATTCATTAACAGAAAATATGGTTGCAGAAGTAAAATAGGAAAGATTACTTATCTTATGAAGAACTTATTCCACAACCAGCTATGTCGCTGCAACATTCCACCCAACCATAGGCCAGCGTGCTCCTTAATCTCTCAGCAACGCTGCCACCCCCGAGCTGGGCATGATTCTCCAAGGAATAAGGGAACAAGTAGGATTAAACATAGCCAAGGATTCACAAAACACAGCCAAGCCAACACAGTTGGGTTTATCAAGCCATCAAGGAGTTGGGAAAGGCTAAATGCTAAATTGGTGAGCTCATTACAGAGCTAGGAACACCTACACCAAAACTAGCCTGACTTCTAAGACATCCACACACACCCAACACAAGGAATCAGCCCCTTCTCTGCTACACAGTCCCTCAGGCCCTGCCTTCCCCTCCAGTGCTATTCAGGAGTTGTGGAGAAAAAATCCATCCCTCTAGCTCTGTATGTGTGGTTTCCAACCACCAAGTTTATCAAGCAAACCAAGCCCCCATCCCTGCCTCAACACAGTCTGAATACCAACCATTGCATGCATGCAACTACTCAGTAATTACAGCTTAGCAAGGGAAAACGACTCCCAAGCGAATTATACAGTCCCAAACATATCAGTGAACGTGGGGAAAACAACAGTCCCAAAATGTAAACAGTGAGCACAGCTCACAACATGGGGAAAATGACTCCAAACAGTTTGTGCATGAGGGAAACTTGCACCAGACCCCAAAATACAGAGAGCAACACACATGCACAAACCACAAATCAGTGAGGAAAACTTACACACAGTCCCTAAATGTAAATTGGCTCTTCCACAGGAAAAATCGTGGGTGACAATGACCAAATGGCTCCCAGCTTGCTGCGTGAGTGGAAACAACACAGAACCCACAATTCAGCCTATGAGGAAAGGATACAGCCACACCATCCACAAATCCGTAGAGGAAAAACTACATGGGTAAAACCAGGAAAGCTCCTACATGTGAGAATGAACAGCCAAGGCCAGAATGGCGTCCCTCCAGTGCATGGAATGAGAGAGCGTAGTCATCCCTCTACCCATTGTGAGGTTCATTGCTGGTGGAGTGTGTGGATGGGAAAGGCCTAGCAATCCTACCACCCCCACTCCCAAAACAATAAATGCCCCAACTACTCAGCTGAACATTAAAATTGGTAGTTGGACAAGACAAGGGAAGTTGAGCAATTTAAACAGGGTGGTGACACATGGGTTTTCCCTCATGGCTCAAGGTTTGACAATTTCCCCACCCTTATCCTTGTGAAAATCATGCCCCTTCTCAATTTTGTTGCTGCCAACATAGTTGGTCGGGTTATTTAATTAAAGATGCATATTTACATGATGACAAAACTCAATATGTATGCCGCATGCCCCGATATACCATCAGTGACAAATTTAAATCCAAAACATAGCATAACCAATCAATGGTGGGGCCTTGGCCTTTAGCTCCACACCATGATCATTACAATATATACATAATGTACATTTAATGCAACGGGTCAAAACCGGGGTGTTACACTTCCATTGTCAGGTATATGTGGATGCCACATCCAGCATGAAAAAGGGTTGGCTCTGTGAAGACACGTCTAGTATGAAAAAGGACTAGCTCTGTGTAGATGGCACATCTAGCATGAAAACGGGTTGGCTCTGTGAAGACACATCTAGTATGAAAAAGGACTAGCTCTGTGTAGATGACACATCCAGTATGAAAAAGGGCTGGCTCTATGAAGACACATATAGTATGAAAAAGGACTAGCTCTATGTAGATGGCACATCCAGCATGAAAAAGGGCATGCTCTGTGAAGACTCATCTAGTATGAAAAAGGACTAGCTCTGAGTAGCTGCCACATTTGGTATGAAAAAGGACCAGCTCTATGATGCCTCATCTGGTATGAAAAAGGACCAGCTCTGTGATGCCTCATCTAGTGTGAAAAAGGACTCGCTCTGAGAAGACTCATCTAGTATGAAAAAAGACTAGCTCTGAGTAGCTGCCACATCTGGTATGAAAAAGGACCAGCTCTATGATGCCTCATCTGGTATGAAAAAGGA
>LPNX010416963.1:259776-324341 GCA_001517045.1 Pseudotsuga menziesii
ATCATTAACACCATTCAATTTGGTTTCCTTTGGCTTAGAATCCATTGTGTAGTATGTATTCACCAAGGTTGCTTGGAACTTATACCTAGCCCAATTGGGATTATGGTGGAACCATTTTCACCATTCAATTCGTTTGCCTTCATCTTTGAAGTCATGAGTGGGGTATCTATTCCACCAAAATTGCCTAGAACTTCCACTAGCCCTAGTTGTTGTTGACCTTGTCTTAAAATCCATGAGTGGGTTATCTACTCCATCAAAGTTGTCGAAAACTTGCACCTGGCCCCAATCACTGTTGGTGTTATGAGAGATCTATTAATGCCATTCATTTCAGTTGCTTTTGTCTTAGAATCCATGAGTTGGGTATCTTTTCTGCTACTATTGCATGCACTAGAGCATATCCATGTTACTTCGTAGAACTTGAACCCTAGTGAGGGCTATATCAGCTACCCTGTTTCCCCAACCTGGAAAACCACAGTCAACAAACCAAGACCCTATTGAAATAACTCCATTTTAACAATGCAAAATATAATTATAAAATTTGGGGCAGACAAATATAAGGACCCAGGTTTCTCAAGAGCTTGCAGTACAAGCGTGCTGCTGAAGCTAGTAACATAGAAAAGTTGATCAAATCTAACTGTGGAAGGACAATATGGACCCAATTATATCTATAACGATGTGGTAATGAAAACCTAATTATTTCAGATCCGAACAGAATTTTTCAACTCTTTCTTGTGGTTATTATCGCAGATGGTATCCATATATCGAAATTGTTTCTATCAGTTTTTACTAACAGTTTGTTGTCATCTTTTAGATAAAGCTTATGCACTGTTCTAATGCTTTTTTATGTTAACTATATGGCATTTGATAAGCTTGTTGATGATCACCATATTGACCTTTGAATTATGGTGGTCCTACCCCTTTTATCTGGACTTCCATGGGGATTTTGAGGATGAATTATCCAATCTCACAATCTATGATGAGGGTCTTTATCTAGGATGTTCTTATCAATATTTTTTTTTGATCCTTCTATGTTAGTCTTTGAGTTAAATGTCTTGTAGGATCTAGGAATGTTGATAAAATATAATCTCATAACAAATGATCAATATCTTCCCCAATATTTCAAAAATATTCCAGTATTCCTTGAGCATATTTCAAACATAGTTCTAATCTAGTGCACATTTTGTTTGTTTGGCATGCACGATAATTGTAAATTAAGAAATTTTCCCTCACCTCTGGTGAATTCAAACATCTTTTGCTTTAAAACTTCATTTAGGGTTCGAATGGTAATTCCAGATTTTGACTCTCTGAATGCAAAAGGTTTCACATTACTATTTTCAAATTTTCATGTACCAAGGGTCAAATTTTAACTCATTAGGTTAGCATTACAGGATATTGCATTCTATTTTTGGTGTTTTTGCTCATTGCAAACACTCTGTTCTCTGGCCGATGATTGGATTCTGTGGCATTCATATCCCACTTGTCATTGTCTATGGCATTCTCTTGTCATATATTTTACGTTCTAGAAACAACATTTGAAATATTTTGGAGATCATGACAAGAGTGTTGCAACACTTCTAACCATTAAAAAGTCTTGGTGACGTGGTGCAGATGACCCTACTTAACATTAAGATTGTGATTTTTCAAAGAATTAAAAGGACTCACTTTTAGTGGTATAAATGACAATTATGATTTTTCAAAGCATTAAAAAGACTCGGTGCCTGTGGTATATATGGCAGTTGTGATATATCAAAGCATTTAAAGGACTCCATGCCAATGGTATAAATGAAATGTTATTGTTGAACGTAACCTTGCCTTTATGATAGCTACTTATTTTCAGTTTGCTTATATTAAATCTATCATAGTTAGTAATCGTGTGCTTTTTTTTCTCTTTAGATGTTGTTGTTATCATGTTATGCTATGGTAAACTCAATTACCTTTGAGGCTCGCAATTTCATCTTTGAGACTCCATTAGCCTTGTTACTGTAAAAGTTTTCATTTTCCTTTATATTTCCCATTTTACCCTTTTACTTTTTTATTTTATTTTATATTAACATGAATTGTTTCAGGATGTTTGAGAGGGATTCCAACTTCATTGGACTTCATATGAAGAAAATATAATTTCACATCCCATCCGAAATTCAACAAATTCAACAATTTTCAGTATTTTCAACATTTTAGGATGGAATTCTATAAATGATTTGTTCTTCATAACCTTTTCTTGGTATTCCCTTGGTAACAAGACATGCCCACTTAGGGATGAAACTACCATCTAGGCATATTGACCAATATGTTCCAGAAACCACCTCTGTGCTAGCCAATTTGATAGAAGAATTGGACAGTGTTTATTGAACCATAGTTGAATTGTTGAACTTGGTATTATTTGATGGATTGCAAACTATTAGAAGTTTTAATTTATGTTTCAATTTTTTTAGACATATTTCAACTGCCAAATTTTATATTATCTAATTTGATAAGAAGGATAAACTATTATTTTGTATATTTTATGGATGTAAACTTAATTTTCAACACATTTCTTTTGTATTTTGACTTTTGTTTCTGTTTGCTGAGTTTCATTAAGTCTTCAGACAATTTTTGTCGAGTCCCAGGTGTTAGTTTTTATACCTCGAAAGTGTCCTCGAGCCATGGCACACATGTTACAGACCTGGGTGTACATCGCAGTTGCAGCTGCAGTTAGTACATCTTCTGTTAGGGAAAAGTATTTAGTCCTATAGAGCACATTGATTATGAAAGACAATATTGTGTTATAAAGGGACTAATGGTTCTAATTTTGGTAGTCCAAATTTAGCAGTTTGCTTTCCCAGTTTTAGGAAAAGTAGTTTTTCCAAAATTAGTCACTTTTCTATTTTTGAGTTGACTTTTCAAATTTATGTAAGTATTGTTTTTAGGTTTCTTTTGTCTAGATTTAGATAAAGTGCAAGAGGGGAACTTAGTCTTAGGGAGCAAGTACAAATCTAAAGGAGGTTGTTCTTCTTGCTGGAGCACTCCATTAAAGACAATTTCTTCATGCAGGTTGAGGATTCTAATCCCAAGGCCAAAAATAGACCAAGGGTTGGAAACTGATTCAAGGGTTGGATCTACTTCATTGTAAACTATATATGACCTTCTTGTAATATATAAGAGGGCTCAGGGTAGAGTTTAAGAAATCATTGTTTTACTTCAGTTCAGAGTGAAGAAGTAGGGTTTATCTAAAGCAGTGTATTCAGTTTTCTGCAAAAATAAATAGTGATGTGATTTGGGACAGACTTGTGAGAATTATGTTATGTATTTTCTGAAGTAGGAGTTTTAGTTTCTAGCATTCAAAGATAGAAGTTTTGATAGGTTGAAAATTTTAAAGTTACCTAGGGGTTTAGGGGATTATTTGAATAAATAATATGTTGCCATGGTCTAGAAAACCTAACATGGTATTAGAGAGGTGTATTTGAATTTGAAGCCTTGCAGATTCTCTGTATGGAGAGATTAACTCTCTGGGGTAGAGATTTGTCACAGGATTTCAGAGGGTGTGAATCTCAAGTGGCTTTAGGGGTTGAAGAAGATATATGCCATTTTTGGTATGTGTGGACCTTAGAAGGGTTGAGAGGGTGTTAAGGATCTTCCAGTGATTAGAAAACTGATTTTGAGAAGAGAAAGGTGATCTGCACTTAGGGTAGGTTGCAGATATGGTTTTTATGTTGACTGATTTATTTACTAAGGTTGTTCTTGTAGAGTTGTAGAAATGGGCACTCTCGTATGCATGGGTGTGACTGTCTAGAGGGTGCTTCCAACTTTGTACCATGGATTGGAATTGCATATTGCAGAAACTCCTAGAAACAACAGACTTATGGTACCTTTTGTAGATGACGCTACATTTTGTACAGATCCTGAAGATTTAGGGCACAATGCTCAGTCCTATATGGCATATTGATTATGGAAGACAATATTGTGTTATAAAGGGTTGTAATTCAATTTTTAGCATTCTAGGTTTCCCAGTTTCCTTTCTTAGTTTTAGGAAAAGTATTTTTTTTCTAGAATTAGTTTCTTTTCTATTTTTTAGTTGACTTTTTAGATTTAGAGAAGTTTTGTTTTTTATTTCTCTTGTCTAGTTTTAGATCAAATGCAAGAGGGAAAAAGTTAGGGAGGAGGTTCAAATCCCAAGGAGTATATTCTTCTTGTTGGAGCACTCCATTAAACACAGTGTCTTCATGCAGGTCAACGAGGGTCTAATCCTAAGGCCAAAAATAGATGAAGGGATGGGACTTGATCCAAGGGTTGGATCTTCTTTTAATTTAAATCCTAGATGACATTTTTCTGCTATAACAAAAGGGCTTAGGGTAGGAAAGTAGTCTGTTTCTTTTTTTGAAAGTGAAGCAGGGTTTCTCTATAGCATTGTGATTACGTTTTTTTCCAAAATAAACACTCGTCTGATTTGTGGTAGACTTGTGAGAATTTTGTTATATATTTTCTACAATATGTGTTGTTTTAGCATTCAAAGCAATTTTGATCATTTGTAAAGCTTACTGTTGCCTAGGGTTTTAGGAGATTCTATGAATATAGAATCTATTACCATGGTTGAGATTTTGTAAAGCTTACTGTTACCTAGGGTTTTAGGAGATTCTGTGAATATAAAATCTATTACCATGGTTGAGATTCTGTAAAGCTTACTTTTACCTAGGGTTTTAGGAGATTCTGCGAATATAGAATATAGAATCTATTACCATGGTTTAGAAGCACTAGAAGTTTTAGGATCTATTTGAAAATTTTAGGAATTGTTTGATTTTTCACAGAATTCATTTCATGGGACCAAGATATGTTTCCTTCTACAAGGGATATGTTTCCGTGATGGATTCTAGGAGGATCCAATCTAGATACACATCGAATCTGTGGATCCTACACACTGGGGTGGTGGATCCGGTAACATAGTTGTTATCATGTTATGATATGGTAAAATCCATTACCCTTGAGACTCACAATTTCAGCTTTGAAAAATAGTTTTAAATGATAATACTTTTGAGATCATATGAAGTTTGCAATATGGAATCTCGAGAGATGGGGGAAACAAAAATAACTTACAGGGAACATACCTGATAGTATTAAGCTAAGTTTAAGTTGGTTAAGGAGAAAATGGTTCATGATCTTGGCTAGGAACAATGAACTTTTTGCATGCAACCCAAGTACTGTGCTTTGTTTTTATGCAACTGTAGGATCTTATAGTCAAATAGTAGCTATCCATTCTGGTTGAAAGTACTAGTTGCATACTAATTGAGGACTGGAAATCACCTTTTTTGGGACAGTCATTCTGGCTATTCCCTTGGCTACAAAATATTATCATCTTAATAGACAATGTTTTTCTTGATAGGGTTTGTTAACTATTATGGAAGAGCTTATGTTTTGCAACTGCTTTATTCCCCCCTCTTATAAATTTGTACGTACCATCTTTCGAAAATAATTATTTTTAATTAGCCTAAGTATTTCCCTAGGAAAACACTGCACATTTTGCATCTAGGGTCAAACTGATGTTCAACAGACAGTTCACAATTTGGGCATTGATATTCCTTATACAATAGAAAGAAGAACATATGGGATTGGATATTCTTTAGTTGACCTCAGAGGTGGTATCTATATGCTATATTAGATTATATGATCCTTTTATGTGTATTACAAACATAAAATCCTGAAGAGTTGTGATTCACTATCATGTTGAGGTTAATACATGTCGTATTCTTGCGTGGAAGATTGGGTTCATTCTTTAGACTTGTATCTGAGTTTGTGTATGATAAGCTATAAAATAACACAAGTTAATGGTTCGATATATTAAAAAAAACAGCAACAAGAATGTTCATATTGTATGCCTTTCAAGGGCCAGGGGTGTCTAAATAATCAAGGTAGTCTTTTATTTTGAAAGTAATTTCACATTATTACATAAGTTTTAGAAAATTATGTTGAAAATTGTAACACGTATTTGTTTTTTGGGGAAAAATATAACTTGATTTATATGCTTTTCCTTCGCAGATTGTTTGATGAAGATGAAGACAAGGAAAATGTTGATCCTTCCTCAAGCAATCCAGTTGAAAGATCTGTATATATTAAGGGTGCTTATGTAAAGGAATTTGTTGATGATGAAGCTGAAGATGAATATGAGGATATTATAGTGAGGCATGATGAAGATGATAACTCTGAGCAATATGAAAACAAAGAATTAAAGGATTTAGTGGCAACTGCTGAGGAAGAGCAGCCAGTAGATCAATGGAGACGGGATGAACTTTACCGAAAATGGCTTGAAGAACAGGATTCTGCTGAAACTGGTGATATTTTTCTAAGGCTGGCATGTGGTTGGAGACAAAAAAGGGCCAAGAATTCAGCTCTTCTCAGTGAGGAAGATGATGTTCCTAGTTCAATGTTCATGGTCTACCGATGCAAATCAAAGTCATAATGGAATTTTGTGTTTCGAAAGGGCCATGGTCCTGTATATTTTTGGAGTCAGTATTTGACCAAAAAATAAGATTGAATTATAATAAAGTGTGGACTATGGGTAAAGTTAACTCTCGCTGCACCAAAGACTCAAGCTTGCTTATAGCATGGTGATTGGTGCATAACTCATTTCTTCCATGTATCATTGCTTCCTCTTCAGCATGTCCTCAAGTAACATAGATTGGATGAAGGTAACATGTTTCCAGGAAGGCAATGCCAGGACTAAATGTACTAGGTTAAGTATACAAATTAATGATAACTGAAATGTTCAAATGTATTACCATATGTTTAGGTGTTATTTTAGCAAATAACTAGAGATATAAGAACATGGATTTGTATATATGTTGTTTCTTTATTTTCTCATATTTTAAAATTTTTGTAGCTTTATAATTCATGTGTGCTTCCAGTTTTCTTAGGTGTTTTTTCCTACTCTTTTAAAATGGATTTTTTACCATATTTTGGACTGTTATATAAATTTACAACATTGTTTACAAACAAGAGTGAGAAAGATCTTTCTGAACTCTTTTCTTTTATTAATTAGAACTTTCATATCATGGTATGTTGGTTGAGACCCTAAGTTTCTATTTTCATTTTCTGAAGAAACTTTCTGATCTGTAGGGTTGTTTCTGTGGTATTTCCAAAAGCTTTATGTTTTTACATGCATTTTGTGCTAGCTATTTTGGGTCTTTTTTTTCTATTCATACCTATTTGTATGCTTTTATAACTCTTATGGAAGGACAAATATTTGATTAGTCATTCACCCACTAAAGCATCATATTTATCTAGTATATTGTATGTCCATTCAAAATTCACAATGTACCATTATAAACATTAGAAAGTAGTGTAGAAAATACTTTGCCTAGAGTAGCTAAGGCATATGTTAGTAACTATAAATGCAACATCTAGGTTGATTTTCACCATTCTCTCCTTAGAGGTCTCTTTGGAAAGAAAGTCTTGTATTCTGAGGATATTTCTTGTGTCTTTCACCCGCTTTCTGATCATGTGCAATTTCGAGCTGTTATGGAGCAATTTTTGTCAAAGATACATATCAAAAGCTCTTGCATAATGTTTTGGGGACATAATTTGCAATTTCATAATGTTTGATGTCTATTAAAGTAATTACCAATTATTTAAATATAATAATAAGTTTGCCTCATTTTGTGTACTCTCTAGAAGATATTATTAAGAGCACCAGTATGTATATCAACCATCATGTGAAATATAAGCAAAATGGAATATATCCTCTATAATAGGACTCACTGAGTATCATGAATCAACTTTGATTGCTAACTTGGTGAGCAGAGTTGACTCTTTGGTCAAAAATCACTCCTTTTTTTTCAAACTCGGCAAGATATTACCATTTTTTGCTAAGTTTTCTAGGTTTCAGAGTTATTGAATTTTTCTGAGTACATGATCCCTAATTCTAGAGTTTATCATCCCTGAATTTTTATGAAGCCAGTTAATGCTGAGTTTTGTTGTGTCGTTGAGTTGACTCTCCATTTTGGATTTCCTGAGATGTTGCTGGGTCTGAGTCTTGATTGGATAAGTAATTTGTTTTTTGCAATTAGTACAGCCCAGAAAATCGCAAAGGAATGCCTTGGATTCAAGATTGAATTCCCAAGGATTCGAACTTGAACACAAAGCCTTGAAGCCTTGAATCTGTTGAGGATTATAGATATAGATTGAGTCTTCCAGATATTTTTCTCTGTGCAGCGGTTCTCTGATTAACAAGTGCTTCTCCAATGACACTGTAGAAGAGATTGTAGAATCTCTGATGGTATTCTTATACTCACACTTTATCTTGTCTTTACCATAGACATTATAATTGTTTTCGATGATAATGCAGCGATGCCCCTTTATCAAATAGGCAGCAACAAGCGATATGGAGGGGAATGAATGGGTCAACGACACTATAAAAAATCTCAAGGTATCTTCTCCTACAATTGGCTGGAATATGACCTGAAAATCAATAATTTATTTCTTTCCCACCATCTATTGTATTTTTAAATTTCAATCAATGATATGTTCTGAATTGTGGTGTATTTTATGATTTGATATATTATGGATATATGCTCAGAATATTTTGTATTAGCTGACACCTAAGTAACTTGGTTCATGTTTTTTTTCAAGTTTTAATTCAGTGACACTCAAAAGTTGTGTAAACTAAATCAAAGAAGAAATAACCCCAACTATGGAAGGCATACATTAGTTTGAACTTTTGACGCTTATGACTTGAAATTTTACTACAAGTGTCTTTGATCGCATGTGATAATGTCTATTGTGTAATATATTTGTTTGTAATATATTTACTTTAATTTCTAGCAAATGTGTGTTTGAGTCTACTTTGCATCTAGTCTGGATTCTCATGCATTCTTTGGAGTTAAAGTGGTTCAAGTTTATTTACAGTTATTTTGCATAAAAATGATTGTTATCACTAAAAACCCTTGTTTGGAAGTGTTGGATAAGTGGTTGTCTTGGATTGGAGATGCTAAACACTTGAATCTCATGCCCACAGGAGTGTTGTGTCTTGCATGCTTAGAATCAATGTAGTAAATTGTTGCCTAGGCCCAATGGATAAGGCACTAATATCCCCGTCTACTCCTCCTTATTTTTTTTCTCATTTACTCTGATTCTGTGAGGGTTTTATTACATAATCACCTTTTGTTTTCCCGTCAAAACCCTCGTAGTCTTAATTTAGGGAAACACCCTGGAGTTGGCATGAACCAACCCGAAGCCCAAGGGAGAATGGTGAGGTGACAATGGCCACTTCCCTGAGTTACTAAGTTTGTTGTAGGGATGGCTCTGCCTTGTAGCTATAAAACCACTACAATTTTTTAGGTAACATATGGTTTGAATTTCAGAGAGGTTTAACAATACAGTACTTCTTCCACATAATCATTTGGACACTTGTTGAGACACTTTTGGAGTTTTATTTCAAGTCAATTTCAGCAGTAAAATCAGCCCTAGATAAACTATGTACTCAACTAGCCAATTATGGAAACTCATAACAGTCATATAAAATGCATTGGGGCATGATACATCACACTCAGGCATATCATACTTGGAACATCTTTTCATAAATAAAGGACTTGTTTCCATTGGCACTTGGAATGGATTGCAACTAGAAACGATGACCCTTTTCTAGGCATATTTTTGGGACAGATTGGTGAGTTTGTAGGACTGTATAGAAAACTTGGAGGAACCAAAGCTGAAGATAATCTCAACACTCCCATAAATCCACATTTGAAATTTCTATAGCGGCCCTTTTAACAACACAAATCTTTAATCATAGAGTCACATTTTTAAAAACACTGTTATATGGTCTCACCCCAAAACCCATTTTCCCTATTTCTTATTTCATTATCATTTCTCCATTTCTCATTTTTAGTAGCATGTGGGCAGGGGAGATTCAATTATAGTTATAGTACATGGAATTTAGGGGGTTGCAATTGGATTTAGATCACATAAAAGACATCGAGCTAGTAATAGTGTGCTCATTTCTATCATTTACATGGTTCCTCTGGATATGGTTTACCTTTGATAATTCTATGATCATAACTGATGCTTACTCAAGCAAAAATACCTTCAAAGTTTCACTTACTTTATACAAGCCTTTTTGCAACTTTAATGATTTTTCTACTTTCATTTTTCTGATTAATTACAATAACTGCGGTAGCTTGATATATGCTTTAATTATTTTGCATGATTAATCTTTGTGTGTTTCTATTTATGGTTTCTATTCTTTCAACTTAGAATTGGACTACTATGCCCGAGCTTTGAGTCATTTTTTCTAAAATGTTATGTTTTGAAATTGTTCATCTAGAGAACCATGATAAAATTGGCTCCTAGGATTTTTGTGTCTTATCATTAACTAATATTTTATAAAGGCTATTGTTGCTGGTGTGTCTATTTTAAGTTCTTGTGTTGGCTCTATTGTGGTGATACCATGATACCGATACTCGTGTTCACAATTTTTATAACCTTTAAAAACTTAAACAGCTTTTTTAAGAAGTTTTCTCAATGCAAAAGTATTTTTTGAGAAACCATGATCTCTGTTTTCCTTTAAGTACTATTAGAACTAGGCTTAAAGCCTATCCAACAAAGAGGATTTTATTGAAGCATGAGAGCTCTTGTTCTGTTTTTATTTTTAAGGGATTAAGGCCCTTCAGAAGGAACTGAGCTCTTCACATCTTGTTTTTTGGTCGAGGGGAAACATACTAAGTGCCTAGTAAAATGCCCTTTGAAAGGAACTGAGCTCTTCACATATTTTTTTTGTCAAGGGGAAACATACTTAATTCCCAATAAAATTCTTATTGACAAACACGATGTCTTCAAATATGTCTTTAGCTCATCTACATTTTTTAAGTGTTGTCATTTTGATCATCGCTCTGACATATAGTTCATAACTTGTTTTTCACATCTTGGAAGCATCTTCAAGTTGATCAAATTCAAACAAGATGAGAGTGGGGAATAGAATCCCAAGGGGAATAATACACTAATTTCCAGATTGTCGAAACTCAAGCCATTTATGGCATCAACGAGCTTAGGGCACAGTGGAGGTGTGGGAAGCTCAAGGACAATCAACAGGTTGAAAAGGCCAATGAACAATGTTGATTGGCTTGGTATAGAGATGCTTGAGATGAGGATAAGAACAACAAATTGGATGTTGATGATGAGAAAGTACGCTAATATTTTTTTTAAGAGAAATATTTTCATTTGAAGCAAGAAATGAAAGGAGGCATTTATTGTATGCTTGTTTCCTGTTTTCATGGAAGGACTTTTTATACATGGTTCTTCCCTGACATGTCAATGTAAATAATTTGCAGGATATTGATCCAGCTATTGTTGATGGTATGGGTGCAGAGTCAGGACACATCATAGCTACAACCATAGGTGGAAGAAATGGCCAGCCTAAACAGGTTTACCTAATAATTGTGTTCACGGTGAGAATTCATTAGGTCACAACCAAGAATCTAAGTGAATAGTTTTTTATGGAAATTTTTTCCAATTGTTTATTTATTCTTTTATTGACTTGATAGACCATCAATTACATTACAGAACATGTGGTTGGAATAGGGTCTTTTGGCATTGTCTTTCAAGTCATAATTGACTTCTTTATAACAAAATAGGGATTTTATATAATGTTTCTTTTGTGTTTGGAATGAAAATTTCTAATGATTAGATTGTGCAGGATAAATGCAGAGAAACTGGAGAAATTGTTGCAATCAAGAAGGTTCTCCAAGGCAAGCAGTACAAGAACCAAGAGCTGCAGATAATGCATATGTTAGGAAAAATAATAACTTTACCTTAATCTTGTATTAGAGTATGTGCCTGAGACTGTAAAGCACATTGTGAGGCACTACAACAGAATGAACAAAAGAATTCCACTCATTTATGTCAAACTCTATAGTTACCAGGGTTATTTGTTGTATATGTTCAGTTAACACACTATCAATGTTAATCCTAACGGAAGTCATCCACTCGTTATCCCTAGCTAGCACTTTGATTTGAACTTTTTCACATTGCATGTTTTTTCCTTAAGCTTTGATTTTGTGCAGGCACCTGGAAAAAAATGGCAAACTAGTGTTAATTTAGGAAGTGAATGCGATCTTTGTGGGTGAAGTAATGTGCATCCACAATATACATCGAAAGAAGAAAGGTGCATTGTAGAATGCATGTGGGGTATCATGTCAATATACTAGGTAGAAATATAAAGGGGTATACAAAATGTAAATGAAAAAATGGATACATGCAATAGATAGTGAAAATAGAGTTTTTTTTTAATTGGGAAGGCATACTGGGAGGGGGTTAAAAAAATGATTTTGGGAGGTATTTTCCAATATTTTTTGAAAATAGGGGTATTGTTTCATATGCCACGAACGAACGTGCTATGGCATGGTTTCACTAAGTGAAGACCCCGTGTTTTCACTCAACATATTAATTTTTCAGTAACCCCTAGCATTTATCCAAAGCCCATACTCAACGCTAAAAAATAGGGAGTTACAACTTAGTGTAATTCCATAGTTCATCGCTCAACACTAATGCTAGGATGTATTTGTAGGATACACCTAGGGATACAATGTCCAAGGATCATGTGTTCCAGATATTATGCTCAGTATCAACTTGGAATGCTCTAGGGCTTATGCCCAAAACTTCTAATTCTTATATTTTCATGTGCTTCAGAGCTTCCTCCTCAACAAAAAGGTTCCATAACTCATGTGCTCCAGATCTTCTCGCTCAACACAAACGTTAAACACTTATGTGTTCCATAGGTTCTCTCTCAACACAAGACATAAAATACTCATGTGCTCTGTAGCTTCTTGCTCAACACAAATCATCAAATACTCATGTGCTCCAGAGCTTCTCACTCAACACAAAACATTGAATACTCATGTGTCTCAGAGCTTGCACTCAACACAAACATCTCATCAATTATGTGTTCCAGGGTCCATGCCCAACACATGAAATCATATACATAAAACATATGAAATTGGCTTACACCCAATATATCAAACAAATCATCAGGTTCATATGCAGTGGAGTCTTATGCCCAATATACAAAATAAAACATCAAAGCAACATCATAAACAATGGCACTTATGCTCATAAGTGTTAGGTCCAAAAATTCGAGATATTACAAAAAATATTTTCATTCTTTTAAGAGTCAGAAAAGAGGTTAAAAGAAACTCTGTAATGATCAATCAAGCAAGGGGGAAGTGTTCAATATATGGAAAGGGTTTATGTTGTGAACATTGTTGATGGGAAAAATGCAAAGAACTGATGGGGACCCCTTGCAGGATGATGGATGGTGTTCAAAAATGGCCAACTGTGCAATATGGATTGAGCGAATGGCTCGTGAACATGCAAATACATACAATGGGATATTCTCGTGATAGCATGAAAATCGAAGTGAATTCTAGGAAATGGCCCAAAAAATCAAAGTGAGAGCACAAGACGAAAGTCTCATCAAAAGGAAAAGGGCAGAAAACTGAACCCGGTGGTGCAAACGGCATCTCAAATAGACTCCAGATTACTCTGAATAGCAGCTAATGATGTTGCCCCTAGTGCAGTGGTGTACGGGGACAAAATAGACCAAATGGAGGCCTATGGGTAGGAATTAGCTCAACGTACAAGGTATGATTCACATGGTGGTACGTAAATCAACGTGAATCTAAGAAATGGCTTGAAGACTCAGTAGGAAGGGAGGCAGTCTAGAAGGTCATTTCTTGACCCGGGAGATTTTTGCACAGTGGTGGCAGCTTCCTATCCTTGTAAAGGATGATCCATACATGAGTATGGACTACCAGGAGATCCTGGAGACACCTCGACCTCCAGTACAGGTCTAGGGACCTGACGATATTCTAGCATGATGGTAGCTAGATCATACATGCGACATACTGTGAGCATGTGCAGACGTGGGACCGCACCCTCCAGTGGGGTACCAATGATGCAAGAGTAGGGTGGATGTGTTAGATCCACCCACCAACGTGAAAATGATGTGACAAAGTTATACAATTGAATCGTTGTGACAAGACATGGAGAAACTACTGAATGGGGTCATCAACACATGGTAAAAATGATGTAAAACAAAAAGGGAAAACTATGACACAAGTGCTGCATGGTGAGCGCCTCAGGCAAAGGACCTCCGACGAACGAAATTAGAATTGCCTTGGTGACTCTGCAGTTGGTGCAAAGTATGTGGGGGTGAAGATTCAGAATGGCTTGAACCTTCAAATGATCAACTGCAATCCCTTTGTGGGATACGATAAACCCGAGTAAACGCCCGACAAGGACACAAAACACACACTTGAGGAGGTTCAACCAGACGTTGTATTTGCGACACCATAGGAAGATTTGATATAATTCTTATAGATGTTGTGAACGATTCTGAGAGTGATCCATGAGTTCATCCAGGTAGATCAGGATGATGTGAATAAGGTCATGGAAGAAGTACGTCTTGGCCCGCTGAAAAGTGGCTCCAGCATTTTTAAGGTCGAATGGCATGACTCGATATGCAAATGTGCCCCAAGGGGTCGTGAACCCAGTCTTGTACTGGTATTCTTTCCGGATCTGAATTTGGTTATACCCAGAAAAACCATCCATGAACGAAAAGACTTCATGTCCAGCATAGGCATCAATGATCTAGTCAATGAACGGAGTGGGGAAGTTGTCTTTGGGACATGCCAAGTTAAATTCACAGAAGTCGGTACAGAAGCGAATGGTACCTTTTTTATGGAAACAAGATTAGAAACCCAAGTGGTATACGCAATGGGGTATATGAAACCTGCTTGTTGATTCCTTGGGTATGTTTGTTGGAAAAACTACAAGGAAGCAACAGGAGGAGAAATTCCAACCTGAAAGGCTTCAAACAACCCCACTCAGAGACGTTTTATCCTCAAGTTGTTTGGGATAACAATATCCTATGGATACAAGGCCTCCACTGGGACAAAGTGTTTCAGATCGAATGTATCTTGTCTTCCTATGAGAAAAGACAAAAGGGTAGCTACTTATAAGAGTTAGCTTACTATGAAAGAATCTAAAATTAAGTTAAATCTATTTTGAAAAAGAGTGTTTGTTTTATGCACAGGATAACTTGATCTAAAAATTACTAAATCTTTTCACCAATTAAACAGACATGCAAAACTAGACCTTGACTCAGTAGTTCAAGATATAATCAACAAAAGACATTTAACCAAGAGTAACTTAAGAATTAAGTGCATACAAGCTATCCCTGTAACTAGAATGTTAATTTGTATGAATAATTTGCAAAAATAGATAAAATGTTTTAGATAAAAACATTCATTTAAAACATATAATTACATATATCATGAATAGAGAGAAATCTGAACTACATATCAATGCATATTACCAATTGCAAACAATAACAATACTTATAATTTTGTTGAAGCAAAATCACAATCCATCAAATACATTTGACAAATTATAATAAAAGAGGTAGCTGAAGAAAACTAACTCTGTATTATAAACCTGCAAAACATTACAAAGTCTGCAACAACAGAGCATCTCCAGTCTCTTTTGGTGATTTCGTTTCCCCCTTTTCCTTGTCGAAGATCGAAGGCTCCCTCGTATTTTTCTTGAAATAGATTTACAAAAAAAATCGCACAGAAGAAAAATCATTCTGTGGAGAAAAACCCTCCCTATCTGCTCTCTGAACTTTGAAAGAACAATCTTTCTAGCCCTCTCGAGCCCCCCTTTTCAATCGAACTTTTCTTCTTTTAAATAGGAGATCAGCCTCCTCTTTTTCTTCGCTGAGTAAGTTGATCCACTGAATTTACATCTTCAGGAGTTGACATATTCCCTGAATCTGGTGTGATTTCTTGTAATCACAGGCGAATCGATTCCTTTGATTCTGCCCCCACGCTAGAATCCTCATCGTCTTCACCGTCAAACCTGAATCATCAAAATAAATATTAAATGAAAACAAGAGACAGTATAAGAATTAAGCACGTAAACTATTTTGTAGGGAGAAAAATGAAGATTGAAATTCTCCCTTTTAACTTCATCGTTTCACCACATATCTTGATCTGCTGCCATCGGCATTATTGGATCTCTTTGTTTATATTAATTTTCAATCGATAGATGGATGAAGATGAGAAAAGGTATCTCGATCCTTCAATACATTGGTAAATAATTTTAACCTGCAATGTCATCCCTGATAGAATTCCTTTTTGAGAAACGTGGCCAATACTGAATTAAGGGATCTCGGATCTAAAGATTAGGTGGGCATATCAGTAATTTCATTGATGACACAACCAGTGTGTGATGCTTGACGGTATTTTCTTTGTTATCATATAGCTTCTCCAATAACTACATTCTGATGTAACCATTTGCAAGCTGATCTGGTGGTATTTCGCTAAACTTGAATCTTTTCATAATGACAACCGTGACAGTAAGTGGCAATCACCATTCCCGTAATCTATGGTACAGATCTTCTTTGAAATTGGCGCGAGGTTGATCATATAGCTACTGCTAGAAATAACTTTGAGTTACAGATGATTATTTTTTAGAAATTTTGCAATCAAATTGATGTATATTGATGTGCCTTTGGTAGTGGAACTCTACTATAGTAAAATTGATGAAGGAATATTGGAAGCAGTCACAACCTCTGAGAGCCAGCCCAAGAACTCAGAGATGCAATCTACGATCTCCTGATTTCTTGAGGAGGAGGAGTCTCACTGATGATGGAATTAAACGTAATCCCACCAGTATCAAATAACATACCTTGGAATCAGGAGAAAAAAAATGAACGTGCCAACTACAATTAATTATACTTGGCTTGAAACTCATGGGAGCCAATGATGTGGAGAATTGATATTGTAAACAATATCATAAACAAGCAGCGTGAGTATCCATCTTTGTTCGTAGAGGACAGTTGACAGACAAACTTCTTAATATCAATCTTACTGATATCTCTTACGTGGCCTGTTGAGGTTTTATTCTACCTTCTATGCGTTGAGACGGAATATGTTTTGTTATCCAGTTGAGTTGTCGTTTCTAAATTGTATGCAAAAGCACTAACCAGATTAAATACCGTAACAAAATCTTTTTCCACAAGTAGTCCTAAGATTTTCCACAGGTAGTCCTAGCTTGTTGCAGAGTATTCAGTACTATTGTAGTTCGTATCCCAACGGTTCCACAGGGGCGTGGGCTAGCTATGGAGCAAACCTCCCTCCATCGGACAGAGGAGGAGCAAAGTCAACTCCTCCGTTCGATAGAGGGAGGTTTGCTCCATAGCTAGCTTAATCCTTCCACAGGTAGTCCTAGCTTGTTGCAGAGTATTCAGTACTATTGTAGTTCGTATCTCAAGGGCTGGATCTTAAACAGTTTTAATCCAAAGGTTAGCATGCCTGTTTGCAGTAGCATTGATTGTTATGCAACGAGTTAAATATTGTTAGCCGTCTAATTTCATTAATAATTTATTGTAGTCATTGCAAATCAAAGTTTCTATAAGAATCTACTTTGTGACCAATGAATTGATCTCCCTTGAACTCGGAACGAAGCAACTTGAGGTTGATCCAAACCCCATAAGCCAACATCACCACTTACCATTTTTAATGTTGTGAAACCTTTACATTTCAAATGAAGTTTGGAGTGATATTTAATAGGATCCAAAATATAAATAAAATATTGTTTCCCCAATATGCCAAAATATAGAATTAGTTTGAAATCCCTATAAATCCATTTACTTGTTTTATACCAATATAAGATAAGGATAAAAATGGAGTCTTCTTATAAAGCGACAACTTCACGTGAATGTGAAAGTTATAAATTTGAAATGCAAACTCCATCCTCAAAACATGAATGCATTGAGTAAGTTTATGCTTTAAAACCATGAAAGTTATAAATGTGAAAGTTCATAATGTGAAATGCAAACTCCATCCTCAAAACATGAGTGCATTGAGTAAGTTTATGCTTTAATCTGGTTTTAATTTATTAAGTGACGTTTTAATTGATGTACTTTTTATGTATGATTATATAAGTAAAGATAAATGTCATTTTAGAGAATATTAAAACTTATATAATAATAAGATAAAGAATATGTTTTAAAATTTCAATAATCAACAGATTCAAAAAAATCAAAATATTAATTAAAATATTATTATGAATAAAATAAGATGATGTTTTTTTATCCAAAATAGATTTAGTAAACATTGTAAATCAAGGAAAGGATCAATTAAATTCGGATATTATAGTGCAAAATTTGTCTTCCGGGTGAGAAAAAGAGTTTAATACAAGTTGAAAATTCACTCCTTGTGAGAACAGTTAGTCCATATCCATTCATTAAAATTCACTTTTTTAAGACATGAATGGAAAATTGAAAAAAAAATGATTTATCAAATTGCAATTTTAATTCATTTATGAAGTGAAAAACCAAATGAATTTAATCCAATTTGGATAAGGCCCAATATAGATTAGGAAAGCGTCATCAAATGTCTCGTTGAATCAAGCCAACAAACCAAAAGCTAAATATGTACAAAATTTACAATGTGGGGTTTCGGATTTTTGATATGGAAAAGGAAAAGTCAGAAGTCAGAAAGGTAGATAATATCATAAATTAAAAAGTGATGTTACCAATATCCGAGATCCGAAATGTCGGAAATCGGAAATAGGGAGCAAACAAAATCATTTTAATAAAACCGGAGTTTCCAGTTTTTGACACCCGGAAATCAGAACATGGATTGTTCTTTATTAGAAAAGAAAATTTTCGGGATCTAAAATGTTCGAAATCGGAACAACGAGTATTCGTTATTTAAAAAGATAAGGTTTTCGGTTTCCGAATGTCGGAAATCAGAAATCAGAAATCGGGAAAACAAACTTCAACATACCTCCAAAAAATGGATTTCTGCTTTCCTATTTCAAAAAGAGGGGAGTCGGGAACTTTAAAAAGAGTTTGAAAAAACATAAAAAAGGTCCCAAAAATCCAAAAAATCTAAAAAAATGAGGTTTACTGAAGAAATTTATTCAATCCAAAAAAGACAACAAAGAACTTACAACTTGATAATTTCCCTAAGTGATGAAGGGCTATAAAGTCTAGTCAGTGGGGAGCCCTATTTTGATGATTCAAAATGGGGATCTGTTGCAGGAAGCAACACGAAGGAACCCAATACTCAGTCCACAGATGTTGGAGTCATAACTCGAGGAAGAGCGACAACGGGAGATGACGGACCACTCCCAAATATACGATTGGAGGCTCCGAAGAAGTTCCAATTCGACGTCGACACTGAGAAAGAAACTTTTTTCCACTCAAGAGACATACTAAACAAAAAAACGGGTGAGTTTCCTATCTATGAAATTCCACCAACTTTTGATTTGACACTTGTGTCAGGACCATCGCGAAAAGTGGGAACATTGCAAAATTTTCTAGAGAGTTATCTATCACTAGCCAGTGATCTTGATGCATTAGAAGGGATAGCAGGTTTTTTATACCAACAGGAAAAAGGGCGATAATATCCTGCCATGAATTCTTTTCATAAGAATAAAATGGGAAGGGAGATGAGAATGAATGTCTAGATCGATGACTACAATGTAGATTCGGTCATCTTGGATCTAGGATCAGATTTAAACATATTTACAAAGAAAACTTTGGAAAGGATGGGGAAATGGAAGTTGGTTTGATCCTATAGAAATAATATCTCCAATACAATGAAAAATTATGCTAAGAAGAAGCACAGGACATAGATCTTGCTACTAAGAATTGTCACAAGCATATGCAGGAAAACTAGAGAGAAGAAAAGAGACTGAATCACATGAATGAAGGGATGAATATTGGTGTGTATCCTTCCATTGAATAATCATGAATGATAGTGTACATAAATAGTACATCCCTCATAGGAAGATCGAGTTGTATGGAGACAACTCATAAAGCTAAAAAAGGTTGACTTACCAAAATATAGAAAACCCCCGTAGGTGGCTAAAGCTCTTCCCAAATCTGTCAAGGACCTCACGAATTAGCAAAACCATGAGTGAGTTTTCAAGGGAGATGAAAAAACATGCTAATCTTGGAAAATGGAGAGAATTTCATGAAGGATGGGTTGGCAACAAAGGAACCCAATTGCCTAGTTAACTAGCTTTACCTTATCCACAGAAAAGAAGGATAAAGTAGAATAAAGCAGAATCTGTTGTAAAGCATTGTTTACTAATTCTGGATGTCCATAAAGTGGTCAAGATCAACCCAGAAACAGAAATAAAGCACTCCTAGGGTATAGATGGCATGTGTTGACTTTAAGGTGCAAGTGGATGCCAACTAATTAAGCTAGTGGGTAGATAATTAATCAAATAATGATTAGTTATTTTATCCTAACTATTGAGTGGGTTTAATATATTCCAACACCCCACTATAAGTATGACTTTATGATGGTATGTCAAAAATATATATGCATATGGATGCATATAGGGGCCAACAACAAGGCTATGGTCACCCTTTAACAATTATCATGTCTAGAAAAGTGAGGAAAGAGGCAAAACCACATGGGTAAAATCCTCCCTTAAGAAAGGACAAGGCACAAAATTTTGAAATAATATGTCTTCAACATATCTTTATCTTCACTTGAATGAGTTGAATGAACTGCTTCTGGATGGAAGACTTGATGAAGAAATCATAAACTCCATGATCATGTGCTAGAGTGTAGAACCTGCAAGAAGGAAGAGGAGAGACTCCTTGTATCTCATCAACTAATGAAGTAGGATAATTATCTGAATGATTCTTGCTTATATCAAACTCTGATATGAAAATATAATCTGAAATGAAAAATAGATATGTGCATACTCCTTCCCAAAGAGTACAAAAATTAAAATTTATTACACACCCAATTCCCTGAATAGCTACAAAATTGTGATGTGAATCACATGTCAATCTTCCAATCTGATGTATCCCCTTTCCAGATCTGATATAATGCTGAGAAAAATCTGATATATCATAAACATTAGCATATGGAATAGAAAATACAAAGGCTTCAATGATGCCATGAGGATATAGGGCTAGACTAGGAAAACTATGAGCAACTGGGGAAAACTGATAGGTGTAAAAATATGAATGATGGATGGACATGAGATCTGAACCATAAGTGTTTATAAAATATCCAAACATGTTTAATATTAGTCTAAATATGACTAAGGTCATGGAAAACCAACCATTAAAAGAGAGGAAAGACTTCAAACCATGTAAGATAAGTAACACTGCATAAGAGACCAATGAGGAATCAACTAGTGAACTTGGGATTTGTATAGTCTGAGGATTATTTAGAGGTATGGTATATGGTATGGATGGTGTTATGATATGTTTCATTACATACATATCATCCTGCAAACAATATTCTCAATCAGAAATATAATGTTGTGAGGAAGAGCTTCTCAAAGACGAGTCAGTATCTAGTGAAAAATCATAATTTTGGGGAGATGAATCTACTGAGAGGAGGATTATCAAAGAAAGGATCTGATATTTATTATTTGGATATATCATAACCTAAATTTATATCAGATACATGAGAAAAGGATTGAACTTTGGCACTCAAATCATAAGTTATATCACCTTGAAACTGTGCACTATGATAGTGTTTTGAGGAATCAGCGAGCTTCTCTAGTTCATCTGGAACTTCGATCTTGTGCTTCTCAAGAAGATGATACATGATGTCCATATTATTCTTGAAACACTTCTTCTCTTAAGGAAAACTCTTTCTGCAATATTAACACTTGGATGTGCTCCATTTCTTCTTACCCTTGTTTATTGAATCTTCATCAGTAGGCTTCAAACTTTCATCTTCAATTTCTGACTTTGGCTTCTTCAAAATTTGCTTCTCTTTTGATTTGATATTCTTGTTTCCTTGAACCATGAGAGCATGATCCTTTCCCTTGGAATAATTAAGGACACCCATATGGATCAATTTATCTTTCTCCTTTGTTAGTGAATCAAGAAAATTATTTAAAGAAGGCATTTTCCACTTAGGAACAACAAGCCTAATAGCATGAAAAGTAGACACAAAAATTGAGTAATCAAGACCCAATTTAGAAAGAATGGAAAGGATTAATTGATCGTATTCTTTATCAATCCCACATTTCTTGATAATTAGAACAAGTGACTTGAACTTGGTGAAGAAACCCTCAATAGAATCGAAATTGCTTAAACTCCATGAGAATAACTCAATCTCCAATTGATGTGCTCTTAGCTCATCTTGAACTCCAAAGAGAGAGTCCAATTGAGTCCATACTTGGTTTGGAGTGGTCAAACCATATAGATAAAAGAGTATATCAGGAGAAATAGAGATGCAAAGCAACATAGGCTTCATCCAACCTATTATGCCACTTAGATTTCTAAATCATAGCATTGGGTTCATTCTCCAAATCTAGAGTAACTATGTATAATCCCCTACTACGCAATAGAATGCCATTTTTTGCTTTCCATTCATAAGTTGAAGGGATTAATAATTATTGATGAAGGAGAATCCATAGTGCTGAATTGATGTGCTAAAAAATAAACTCTCTTCAACCTACAAAACAAATCTAGGAGAAAATCGTGTAAGCTAGACAAGCTCTTCTTCAGAGAGGGACAGGAGACTGGATGTGCTCCTCAACTCTGTAGAACTTGATCAACCTTGATGCTCTGATACTAGGTAGAAATAATATCTCCAATTCTATGAGAAAATATTCTAATAAGAAGCACAAGAAATAGATCTTGCTACTAAGAATTCTCACAAGCATACACAGGAAAACTAGAGACTAAATCACATGAATGAAGAGATGAATATTAGTGTGTAACCTTTCATTGAATAATGATGAATAATAGTGTACATAAATAGTATATCCCTCATAGAAAAATTGAGTTGTATGGAGACAACTCATAAATCTCAAAAAGGATGACTTACCAAAATATAGCAAACCCCCATATGTGGCTAAAGCACTTCCCAAATCTGTCAAGGACCTAACGAATTAGAAAAAACATGAGTGAGTTGTCAAGGGAGATGGAAAAGCATGCTAATCCTGGAAAATAGAGAGAAGCTCATGAATGATGGGTTGGAAACAAAGGAACCCATTTTCCTAGTTAACTAGCTTTACCTTATCCACATAAAATCAAGATAAAGAAGAATCTGTTGTTAAGCATTATTTACTGATTCTTGATGTCCATAAATTGGTCAAGATCAACCCAAGATCATAAATAAAGAATTCCTGGGGTATAGATGGAATGTGTTGACTTTAAGGTGCAAGTGGATGCCAACTACTTAAGGTAGTGGGTAGATAATTAATCAAATAATGATTAATTATTTTATCCTAACTATTGAGTGGGTTTAATATATTCCAACATGTCCCTTGTACAAATGCGAGTAGAAAATTAGGCCAGAGAGTCACCAATTGGATGAGTACTGCACCTACTTGTTTAAGTAGAAGGACTGAAGACTTATGCAAACTTCGACGTTATTGAGATAGATGATGAAAGTAGCTCATATCCCACATTGTTGGTTATTTGTTGGGATAATGACCATTTACATGTTATCAACTTCAAGAAGAGAGTGATGAATTTTGAGAATCATGATATGCGGATCATTGCCCCATTGGATCCGAATGAAGGCAGAAGATACATCAAACTAGTAAAGGAGGAAGTCGTGGCAGGATGGGATCATGCATATAATATTTCTAAGGATTAGACCCATCCCACAGCAGACGGGGAGCTAGGATAGTGAAGTACTAGATCTGCATCATCAGATTCTCATGATGGACTAGAGAATTGGTAGAGTTGTCTACATGAAATATTGGTCTGAAAATGTGGGTGAGTCACTCAGTCATTGCGCTGGGCCGCAACAGAAGTTGTCAAACTACCAGCATACGAAGGGATACCCAACTTGGTTGGGTTTATTGACGAATTCAAGGCCAAAGTATTAGATCCTCAGCGATTGTTGGCACTGGAGAAAGCACTGAAGGATACTCTGACAAAATGGTGGGCTACGCATAAGAGCTCAATCAGCGGTTGGTTGATATGTTGCAGACTGATGGAAGTTCAATTTGGGGAAACAAAGCACTACCAACAGGATAGGTATGACAGAATGAATGATCCTAATGATCATCTAGTCACATGTCAAACCGCATGGAAATCAAGGTCGAAAGATGAATGGGTCCATGCATTTTTCTATATGTTGGAAGAAATGTCGCAATGATGGTACATATCAGCTGAACTATGAAGGGAGATTACAAAATGGGAATACTTAACTGTCTGCTTCAGTCATACTTTAAGCTTTGCAAATGTTGACCCAGTGATACATAGCACACTTCAGCATATCTGAAATGTAGTATTGGAAATAGTGCCAGTGGAATTCCCAGTAGAATCGCAAGAGACACCAATAACACAATTGATGATGGAGTGCTACAATGTGACAGGAGAGCTTGGTGATGGGGATGATCCAAGGAATATCAACATTGAAGAATCAAAAAGAATTTGGGATATCGCAGCACCAGAAATACCAGTCGATAAAGTCCAACAACCACTTAAGATAAGGAAGGTCAATATTGGGATGACAGAGGATCCAAAGCTCTCCAATGTAGGAGATTACTAGGATGAAGCAACTATGGCGAAGATCACTGATCTGCTACACGAGTTCCAGTATTTGTTCCCAACTAAATTCGCTAAGATGAAAGGAATTTTAGGAGACTTGGGAGAAATGAAAATCCCTCTGAATCCAGATGTGAAACCAGTAAAGAAATGTCCTTATCAATTGAACCCGCGATACAAGGAATGTGTCAAGGTCAAGCTAGAAAGGATGCTAGAGGTTGGCATCATCGAACCTATAGACGAGTCAGAATGGATCATCCCAATGGTAGTTCAATACAATAAGATGGGGTAAATCCATATCGATGGCAAGCTAAGGAAGTTGAATGACGCAAGTCTTCATGATCCATTCCCAACACCATTTACTAACGGAGTACTAGAAGGAGTCGAAGGACAAGAGATTTATTTGTTCACTAATGGCTTTTTAGGTTACCACCAGATAAAAATTGTGAAGGAAGATAGGCACAAAACCAACTTTGTCACAGCGTGGGGATGTTTTCAATACACAGTGATGTCGTTTGGACTCAAGAATGCACCTGCAATATTCTCAAGAATAGTAGTCGTTGTGTTCAAAGACTTCATTTAGAAATTCTTGGCAGTATACATGGAAAATTGGGCCACCTATGGGTTGGTAAAATACCACATCGCAAACCTGTGACTGATGTTGGAAAGATGTCGACAACATCACATCTCATTGAACCTAAAGAAGTGTATATTTTATGCTTCGTTTGGGATTTTTTTGGGACATATCGTCTGCAAGGAAGGTATGTTGGTTGATCCCACTAAGATCACGATAATTGTCAATCTACCTCCACTAACGACAGTAAAACAACTCAGGGTGATGTTGAGCAATACAGGGTATTACTGAAATTTCATAAGGGGATATGCAACAATCATAGCACCAATGGAGAAATTGTTGAATGAGGATGCAAAATTCGAATGGAGTGATGGGTGTCAGGGAAGTCTCGATAATCTCAAAAAGAAGATGGTTACAGGGTTGATATTAGTCTTTTCAGGTCGAATGAAGGAGTTTCATGTTCACATCAATGCATCATCAATCGCATTAGGAGTAAATTTTGGGTTTCCATGAGAAGGAGCGATTGATCACCCAATATCCTTCGCAAGCTGAAATTTTTCTGCTGCAGAAAGGAACTACACAACAACAGAGCAGGAAGGATTGGTGATGGTGTATGCACTGCATAAATTTCACCCTTATTTGTTGGGAGGACACTTTAAAATGTTTACAGATCATTTAGCACTAAAATACTTGGTCAACAATCTTGTTTTGGGGGGGATATTTTCTGATTCTTGTTAATATACCAAGAATTTGATTTTCAGATCATTGTGAAACTCGAATGATTGAATGTAGGACCGGATCATTTGTCAAGGATTGAGATAGGTGAGGAACCTATCAGCATCGAGGATGGCCTACCCGATGCGAAGTTGTTTAAGATCGGAATGGTATATGACCATTATGAACAAATTATCCAATTCTTATTGACAAGGAAAATGTTGGAGGAGTTCACCACTAATCAAAAGAAACAACTAATTGTCAAAGCTGTGGATTTTCAGCTAATCGCCAAATAGCTCTAAAAAATGGTGGCAGATTAAATTCTACGTCGATATGTTCTACCACATGAGTAGGAGAGAATATTGGTCGAAGCACATGGCGGAATTGTAGGATGACATTATGGAGGTCATCCAACCACCAGGAAGATACTCTAAGTTAGTTTATGGTGTTCGATAATGTACAGTGATGTTGTAGACTATGTGAAAATTTGTGACGTCTATCAATGGACAGGGAATCCATCACAATGGGACGAGATGTCTTTAGTACCATAGTCACACTACATCCATTTGATAAGTGGGTAGTGTATTTTGTAGGACCCATCAATTCGCTAGGAAAATGGATGGGTGCACGATACATCATCACAGCGACAGACTACCTGACTAGATGTGCGTAAGTATCACCAGTGACAAATTGTGCTACTGCGATGGAAGCAAGGTTCTTATTCAAAAATGTAGTTACCCGGTTTGGTTTTCCGAAGATACTAATGAGGGACCAAGAGAGTCACTTTATCAATCACTGAATTAGCACAATAACGGAGGAATTACAGATCCAGCATAAGAAGAGTACTCCATATCACCTGCAAGTGAATGGAATGGTTGAGGCATTCAACAAGGTATTAGAACATGCAATAAAAAAAGGTATGTAACACTAATCGTGATGATTGGGATATGAAAAATACCTGCAATTTTATGGGCATACAGAACAACATGTAAGTGATTGATAGGACAAATGCCATTTAAGTTGGTCTATGTCCAAGAAGCAGTAATTCCAACGGAGCACATTGTTCTCAACCTGTGAATAGCAGCAGCGGTAGGCATAAGTGATGAAGGAGCGGTTGAAGAATGGTTCATGCAGTTGCTATAGCTCAAGGAGGATCGGTGGCATCGCGGGTTTTCATCAATAAGTGGAAAAGGACTGACATAAGGCATGGCATGACCATCATGTCAAAGCAAAGTACTTCCAGCATGGAGATATGGTTCTCCTATATGACAGTAAGTTCGCAAAGCACCCAGGTAAGCAACAAATGCATTGATTAGGACCTTACATGATTCATTTCATCACTAACGGAGGTGCGGTGCAATTACAGCAGTTAGATGGTGCATTGATACCAAAGATAGATTATGGAAGCCGGCTAAAACCCTATCAAGATAGCCATGTGTGGCACCATGACTAAGAATCCATGCAAAAAAAAAAGGATGAAAAGACAAACTAAGGTGTAGGTAATCAGAGCAAGAAGGGTTGACAGAGAAGAAAAGAGGAGAAAATTGAATAAAGAAGGGATCTCGGTGACATTAGACGAAGGGAAATGCAATAAAATCAGGCAATAAATGCAGTAATTAAACCCAATGGGTGATGGAGCTAGTGGATGAGACGCATATTTATGAGGAATTGGACCGTTGGATTTTCAAAATCGATAGTGGATTTGGTCAATCATTGATGGATTTAGCTAGGATGATAAAAATCATTCGAATAAGCATGATCAAGGTTATAAGAATCAACAATGGGGTTCCATTTGAACCATTATGACAATTAATGAGATAAAAGGAAAGCATAAGAGAGATATGAAGAGCGAGAGAGAGATAGACCAGTAGAGATGGCTCAAATAATTTCAAGTGGTAGTACACAGGGATCACTTGAACCGAGTGTACCAATTGTAGAAGAGATACCAAAACTCAAGGAAGCATTAACATAGATTCCAAAGAAGAAGAGGTAACAAATCGCCCCTCCACAGAGAAGGATCAAGTTGACCTGGAGTGCAACCAGGGCTGTAGAAGCAGAAGTTAGCCCATCGATGATGGGAGGAGAGGATTCTACAGCATGAAAATTTTTGACAGTTGATGACATTCCAGACTATGTACCACCATGGAAGGCTGACGCACCACCAGTTTGGCTCACAAAGAATCAGCGATATAGCAATAATCTGTCGACGATACCAAAGGGGGTACATGTTACTATGAATATTGTTCCACATTTGTAGAATATGGCGTATAGAGACCACAACATTATTATGTATCCAGAATGCATCGTAGAACCCTATTAAAAGCAACTGCATGGAGAAGAAGGTATGGTCACTAACGTGTTGGCACAATTGGCCTTGGTTTTGTAGCAATTAAGATTGTTGGAAATTACCCATATGCCATATTTAATCCATTCGGTCGAATTAAATGCATGTGCGAAGCATCTAGTCTCGTGCTTCCGTGGAGGATATCTATGGTTGGATACAAAAGTGGTCATTACAGTCGACCTAATTTCCAAGATCACCAAACTGCCAATGGAAAGGGTTGATCCATCATAGTATTTTCGAGGGAAAGATAATGACAAAAGGTTTTCTGTGAAGCTCAAGAAGAAATATGATGTCATTCAGGACAAGCGGGCATATGTCATTAGTACTATCAATAACAAGGCAGTTCGAGTATCAGCAAAGCTGCTAGTTGTGAAAATTGCGTGGAAAAACAAAACCAACAAATGCACGTTAGGGGTGATTTCATGTGCGGAGAAGTGCACAGAGGGGATTCAGATGACCTGGTCCTTGTTTTTGTTGAACCAACTGACGGAAGACGTCATGTTTGCACAGGAGGGGAAGAGGCCATTTTCTTATTCATGGATTTTGATATTGATCGCACTTGTGGGTTGGATGGAACCCAAGTTTTACCAAGGGATTGAAATTGAATAAATCATAACATGCAAAGGGTCATGGTATCAAAAACTATGGGCACTTAACTTTAAGGAGTGGCCAATTGACTGCAACATCCAATTTTACTTATATTATGATGGATTTTGAGATGCAACAAGGAAGGTTATGCACCTCACCGAGGAGTTCACGATAAAGTACATATGGGAAGCATGATTCACAATTGGGCCACACATAATACACATTCAGGAAAGGCGGGATGTGGACCACCAATGGATAATGATAACATACAAGCTAACAGATGAATAGTTAGATGTTATTATTGATGACTAGTTGGAAGAATGGAAAGTTCTTGTCAGTATCGACAAGCTATCGGATACGGAAACAGGATCACCACCCATTATTCCAAATGAACAATAGAAAGAGTAAGTGAAAGTTTATGAGGATGAGTCACAAGAACAATCATCCGCCACTCTAACGGATTTGGAGCTGGAAAGGAAACGGGAAAAAGGGAGAATGAAGAGAATATTCAAAAAAGGAGAAGCAAGAAGCAGACCAAAGATGGAAGAAGATCAGGTAAGCTGGATACTAGTCATGCTTACCACTGTGACTAGTGAGATTCAAGCAGAAGTGAAGCAGCATTCGATGGAGTTCTTTCAACAAGCCAATGGATTGTTGCAATCCCTGACAAATTTCATTCTAGAAAAGGTACCGCAAACTTATGTGCTGCAAAGAGAAACTTAGATAAGTATTGGCAAAAGAGTGTGGATTGTGCAGATTCTGTCACGCACAATGACGACAAGAAGTGAAGATGTCGATGCAACCATGCAGCTATTTGACTTGATTAGTCGCAACGTGAATGAGCTACTGATGCAGATGTTAGCATGACTGCAGAAGGACACAAGCCAAGAAATCATAGATCTTGAGGAGACTGTGCATGATCAATTAGTCAAAACGCATGAGAATATAGCACAAGAAAAAGCGGAGACAGAACGAATGAAGAAGGCACAAGAGGAAAAGGTGATTGCTAAAACCAAGGCTTTTGATGATAGGGAGTGACTGGAGAGGGCCATCTCAGACATATGTGAAGATATTCCAGACATCACTACTGAAATTTTCATGGAAGAAAAGGTAGTGCGACTAGGCCAAATATTCAGTGACTTAAAGAAGGAGAATGAGGAGTTTCAAGCATGTGCAGTACCAAGTACATTGCTTGAATAGGTCACAGAGTGCAAAAGCAATATTAAGGAGGTGGCAGCACAACTAAGTTGGAGAAATTATCCAACTCCATTGTCAAAGCAATGACATAGTTCTGGATGAGAGTAGTTGAGGATGACTAGCTGCAACAATTAGGTGTGTAGCTCAATGAGGCGAAGGAAAAGCTAACAATGATGCTAGGATCACTAATAACAATGGCCCCAATTGTGCAAGTGATGAGGCGACAGAGTTGAAAGAATTGCAACAACAAGTCACCAAGGTGAGAGAATGACATCAGGGATGGACTGTGTAGTTAGATCAATTCTAGGAGGATGTAGAGAAACTAGCATTAAAAGCTATGGAAACACTTGCAACCACACAGGAGTAACAGACTAAGTGTCGCAATTATTTGAAGAACACCCAACAGAGAAAGGGGTCGAGGAATGCATGACCCTAAGCAAAACGTTCAAAGAAGAGGTCGAGCATATGTGAACAGAACATGACAGCTTCAAGGCCAAGATGAACAACCCAATGATATCTAGCTGACGTGGCTCGAGGATGAGCCACAATTTTGTATTGGGGGATTGTTGGAAAGGGTATCAAGTGCGCAAAGTGAGACGAAAGAGATAGAAACAAGTGTCAAAGTGGATTGCGTAAGAGAAATTTATCAACAAGTGTGTTCAGTCTAATCGAAAGTAGTCAGAATTTTGGTCCAAGTTAGTTAGAAAGTCGGATTATGTGAACCTTTTTGTAAAGGCACAATCCTATAAATAGAATTAGGAGTGTAGTTAATAGGACACCTAGAACCTTATATTTGGAATCTAATATCAACTTTATATTTTTGTATCGTGATATCTTATGGTTGCCACCTTCGTTGTAATCTGCGGATGAATGGGTTTTGGTCTAAGGATTTCGACCAAGGATTTTTTGGGATCTAAGAAGTTTTCTTGGTTTGGTGAATTTCTATCAATGGTTCATACTTAGCTTCAGCCACATCGCATGTTCATTGAATCAGTTGACTAAAGGAAATGGGAAAAATATCTTTAAATGGAAATAAACACAACAAAAATATTTTGAGCAACTCAAAAACAATATTTGTACTACACCAGTACTGGTGTTACATGATTTGCATCAGGATTTTGAGATTGAGACGGACACATTGGACTATTCCCCCAGTACAATGATCACTCATTTGGCTCACCCAATCCCATTTCATTCTAAAACTTTCAATGACATTATTAGAAGTTATTCGACGTATGAAAAGAACTATACACCATTGTACAAGTTCTTAAGAAATGGAGACACTATATTCTTGGAAAGGAAACAATCTTCTTACTCATCATAGGCCTTTACAGTTCACCCCTTCCCCTTCAAAACTACATACAAATCAACAACTCAAGTGGATTATTTACCTGCAACAATTTCAGTTGGTAATTAAATATTGGAAAGATTAAGCCAATGTCACATCAGATTGTCTCATCCGACCACCCATTACTCTATTGTCTACAGTGATGAGTATGCAGGGTTATGACACCACTACTTGGTCACAATTTTATTCGGTAGACTACGACTTCTCCATACTTTATCAATAGCTTCAGGCCCACACGTTGTCTACAATTGACTACTTCCTAAAGGAAACTTTGCTATACAATTTTGGAAAGCTTTGTGTACCAACCGGTGAGCACAGACATAAGATCATTTGGGATGCTCACTACAAAAAAACTACAGGACATTTTGGAGTTGCAAAACACTTGTTATCCTCCAAAATTATTTTTACTATCCTTCACTTAGATCTGACGTTCGAAAGTACATTTGATCGTATGTAGTTTGTGTCATCTCTAAACCGTCAAATCACAAAAAGGATTGTACACACCCCTACCAGTTCCTAGTCGACCATGGGAATCTATTTCTATGGACTACTTGACGGTATATCCTACTACCAAAAATCAGCATGATGTGATCTTAGTAGTAGTTGACAGATTTCCCAATATGGCTATACTCATACCATGCAAGAAGACTACGACAGTGTAGCAGACTATCCAACTCTTCTTCGAACATATATGGAAAAAGTATGTCCTTTCGACGACTATTATTTCCAACAAAGATTCCATATTTTCAGTACCTTTTGGAAAACTCTCTCGAAATAGCTCAACACAAGAATTTCTTTGTCGACAACCTTCCATCCTTAGACAAATGGACAGACATAAGTTGTAAATCGCTTAGTAGTACAATTACTTTGCATGTACAACCACAAGCATGATCAAACATGGGATGACAGCCTCCCATACGTACAGAGCAGCTACAAACATGCTCAACACAGTTCTATGGGAAAGATTCCATTAGAGATATATTATGGATTTCAACCTTTTGTGGCTATCGACTTGATAAGTTCCTCGACATAGTTGAATGACACCAACTTCTAAGGACAAGAAGTTGAGAAAGCCTTAAAATCCAGAGATCAAATATTCAACATTCACGAGTAAGCAAAAGAAATGTTGCAAAGAGCTAATGCAAAAGCTAAGGCCCGACACGACAAGCATTGTATTCCTCATTCATTCCAAATTGGGTATCAGGTATGGTTACATATAAAGAAGGAGCGCTTCAATGGCCTATACAGGAAGTTGACAATGTACCATCCTTCTTCTCAACAAATGACATTGGTGATCCTTAAGGGAACACAATGGGTCCGATATACTTCGTATCCATCAATTCCTATAGTTTTATTTTCAATTCTACCACCTCCGGAGTGCTCATTATGTAAGGGGATTTGGAGACTAGTGCTTCCCTCGAAACAAGATTTATCATGAATTACATGTCTATGTTTGGTGGTGGCCCTATCACTTCATTTGGAAATACATCCCTGAATTCTTTTAGCATATAAATAGAAGCTATGATAGCATGTAGAAATAACATCTTAATACAATTTGTAAACACAAGATGGGATCTAGTTACAAGATATTTCTCACAATCATGCACAAGGAAAATAGAGACAAGAATAATGAGTCTAAATCGCATGAAGAAATGAAGAATGAATAATTGATTATTGAATTAATTAATTGATTCAATAAGCACTTATTCATGTGATTCAATCTCTTTATTCTTCTCTCTATTTTCCTTGTGCATGCTTGTGAGAATTATCTTGTAGCTAGATATACATCATGTGCTTCTTCTTAGCATCAAGGATCTATTTCTTCATAGTCTTAGAGTTATTATTTCTACATGGTATCAAAGCTTCTATTTCTACATGGTATCAGATCACAAGGTTTCTCAAGTCCTACAAAGTTGAAGAGCTATTAGTTCTCTACATCAGAGCACATCCAGTCTCCTACTCCTCTATGAAGAAGAGCCTGAATTGAGCTTACAATATTTTCTCCTAGTTTTTATTTGTGTAGGTTGTAGAGAGTATCTTCTTGAGCGCATCAACTTCTTAGCATGGATTCCTCTTCAGCTATGATCCTGAATCCCTTAAAATATCATGAATGGAAAGCCAAAATTGGCATTCTATTGCATAGTAAGGGACTATAAATATTTTCTTTAGCTTTGGATAATGAGCCGAAATGCTAATGTTGAGAAAGATAAGTGGCATAATAGGTTGGTTGAATCCTATGGATATCTTTTCCTCTCTATTTATATTGATATACTATTTCATATGTATGTTTTTACTACTCCAAACCAATTATGGACTAAAATTAAGTCTCTCTTTGGAGTATAGATGAGATAAGAGCACGTCAGTTGGAGAATGAGTTATTCTCATTGAGTCCAAGAAGTTTCGATTGCATTGAGGGTTTCTTCACCAAATTCAAGTCACTTTTTCTATTGATAAAGCAATGTGGTATTGATAAAAAGGGACATCAATCAATTATTTCCATCTTATCAAAATTGGGTCCTGAATACTCAGTTTTTGTGTTTACTTTTCATGCTACTAGGCTTGTTATTTCTAACTAGAAAATGTCTTCTTTGAGTACATTCTTTGATACACTAACAATGGATAAAGATAAATTGATACATATGTGTGCTCTTAGATCCTACAAGGGAAAGGATCATTCTCTTAAAGTTCAAGGAAGTAATAATGCAAGATCAAAAGAGAAGAAAATAGTGAAAGACAAGAAGCCAAAGACAGATAATGAAGATGAAAGTTTGAAGCCTACTGATGAAGGTTCAATGAAGAAATTCAAGAAGAAAGGGATCAAATCCATGTGTTCTTATTGCATAAATTAATTTCATCTTGAGAATAAATGTTTCAATAATAATATGGACATCATGTCTCAGCTACTTGAGAAGCATAACATTGAAGTTCCATATGAGCTATAGAATCCTATTTAATTCTCATAATGCTGGTATAGTGCACAGTTCCAAGGTGATATAAAATATGCCTTGAGTGAGAGAGTTAAATAATTTCCTCATATATCTAATATAGATTCATTTTCTGTTATATCAGAATCATAAATCTCAGTTTATTTCTTGGATAGTTCACCTATCAGTCTCCTAGATTCATCTCCCAATACTTGTTATTTTTCACTAGATCTTTACATGTCTTTAAGCATCTCTTCTTCACTTAATTCAAATAGTTATAATTATTATTTATAATCATATTTTCATTCTGATATTGATGTTATTACATCATCCATACCATCTACCATACCTCTTAATACTCCTAATACTATACAAACCCCAAGTTCACTAGTTGATTCCTCATTGGTTTCCTATGCAGTGTTACTTATATCAAATGGTTTCAAGTCTTGTCTATTTTTCACTGGTTGGTTATCCATGATCTTAGTCATAGTTGGAATAATCTTACACATGTTTGTATCTGTCCTAAAAACCTATGGTTCATATCTCAAGTCCATCCATTATTCGTATTTTTACACTCCTCAATTTTCCCCATTTGTTCAAACATTTTCTACTCTAGCCTTATATCCTCACGGAGACAATGTACCTTTGGTATTTTTTTTTCCATATGACAATATTTATGATATATCAAAGTATATTTATCCTCATTTCATATTTGGGAAGTTTCTATATCAGTTTGAAAGGAATATATGTGATCCACATCACCATTTTGCAGCTATACAAGGAACTGATTGTGTTTATTTTTCTAGCCTTTGGGAAGGAGTATGCACAGATCTCTTTTCCTTTTCAGATTGTGTTTTTATATCATAGTATGAAAGAATCAAGAATAATTCAAATAATGCTCCTACTTCATCATATGATGGTATACAAGGATTCTCTTCTCTTCTTTCCTACAGATTCTAAACTCTAGCGCATGATCATGGATTTCACAACTTGTTCATCAAGTCTTTCACTAGAATAAATTCATTCAGCTCATTCAAGTGAAGATAAATACATATTGAAGACATGTTGGTCAATTTTTTGCCTTTTCCTTTCTTGAGGGAGGATTTTCCCCATGTGGTTTTGCTTCTTTCCTCACTTTTCTAGACATAAAATAATTGTAAGGGGTGACCATAGCCTTGTTGCTAGGCCCTATATGCACCTATATGCATCTATATTTAAGATTATTTCGGACATGTCATTATAAATTCAAACTTAAAATGGGGTTTTGGGATATTATAAACCCACTTAGGATAAAAAAATTTAATCATTTTTAATCCACTAGCCTAGATAGTTGGCATTCACTTGTACCACTTAGTCAACACTTTCCATATATACCCTAGGAGCACATTTATCCTAATTTTGGTTATATCCTTCCCACTTTATTGAATGCCATATTTAGTAACTGTGCCTTCCTCTAGATTATGTCTTTATTCTTCTTTATCATTCCTTTCAGTGGATAAGGTAAATCTAGTCAACTAAGAAACTGCTATATTTTGTTTCCAACCCATTCTCCATGATTTTCTCTCCATATTCCAGGATTAGCATGTTTTTCCATCACTCATGAAAACTCACTCATGCTTTATCTAATTCGTGAGGTCCTTAACAGAGTTGGAAAGTTCTTTAGCCACCTTCGAGGGTTTATCATATTTAGTAAGCTTGATTTATGAGCTAGCATGAGTTTTCTTCTAGCAACTCAATTTTCCTTTATAAGGATGTATTACTATTGTAATAATCTACCAAATAATTGATTCAATAATAAATTATTCATTCTTTTCTTATTCATGTGATTCAGCCTCTTTATTCTTCTATTTATTCATCTCTCTATTTTCCTTGCACATGCTTGTGAGAATTATCTTGTATCTAGATCTAAATCATGTGCTTCTTCTTAGCATCAAGTCTCTATTGCTTCATAGCATTAGAGTTGTTATTTCTACATGTAAAAACTAATAGTATTATATCCCAGGCCCTTTGTCCTCCACTAAATTTGATGTATGGATAACATAGAGTTGGCATCTTGATCTTGTAAATATTCCTTAGCTACAAGGAAGATATTTTCTAGAATGAAACATGTTTGGGAATCCCTTTTACTTCCCTGGGCCTTCCCTCTTAATCAATGCATTCAAGGTATTTTTCATAATATTCCACCTTGGCCTTAAGTTTTTCCAAGTATTCTATACCAATAAGGGCATCGTAGACCCTAATGGAAACACATTCGAGTCTACTTTTGTGAATATCCCATTCAACTCTATGGAACACTCCCTCACCACTTCACTTCCCTTTATTTTTTTTCTTGTGGCTAGTTGAAATAGCCAAGACTTATGGTGGTTCATCTTTTTAAGATAATAACTTTAAATCGATTTTGGAGGAATATAAATATGGGTAGATTCTAGATTAATCAAAATAGAAATAGACTTCTTAACAATATTACCTTCAACATCTACCATTGTTGATTGATAATTTTCTTAATTATTATCCAGCACTACATAAATCTGAGGAGTTTCCCTTTCCATGTCTTCCATAGTATTTTCCTCTTATAAGTTATGAAACCTTAAGGGATTCTCATTTCAATGCGCACAGTGATTAAGCATGTGGTTTCCTCCACATCTGCAACATTTCAAGTGGTCATTTTTCTATTGTTATTGCTAGTTTGCTTCCACCTTGAGCTTGTTATCCCTATTGGAAATTATTTGGTTCGTTTTTTAATGGAGTTATAAATCCACCTTTATTTTGGTCAAACCTACCCTTTGGCTTTCCTTTCCATGTTGGATTAGCATCCTACTTTCCTTTTTTTTTTCATAATAGTGAAAAACAATTATAATTCATTCATCATGAGTTGGTGGGTTAACAAATTTAATTATGTCCCTGTAGCTTGGAGGGAGACTCCCAATAAAACTCTAAATTTTGGACCTTTCATCCGTGATGATCCACATACCTTAGTAGTTACAAAAAAATAGTGAGCATGCTCCTCCATGAATTTATTTTCTAGGTTTAGCTCATGGAACTTCTTTCTCTTATTAACATAGTTCCTGGAATATACATACTTTTCTTTGAAATACTTCTGAAATTTCTCCCAACTAATTCTTCTTTCCTTAATCCTTTTTACCTGCATGACATTCTTCCACCAAATGGAAGCTCTTCCATTAATATTATAGATAGCTATCATATCCATTTCATTTTTAGAGTAATCATGAATCCAAAAATATTTCTTCATCCCAAGAATCCATGCCTCTACTTCTTGGCCTATCTTATTCTCTCCATTAAATGCAGAAGGACTTGTCTTTCTAAATTTTCCTTGCATAAACTTTTTGTAATTATTTATTCTTTTAGACCTACTAGCCATATTCCCTGGATTACTTAGAGAACTTTGAGAGCCCCATGACCTACTAGGAGAATATATTAACGAAGATACTCTACACTTCCTACTTATAGAACTCTTTCTTGGACTTGGAGTTCCCCTTCAAGTGCAACCTCTGGAGCATCTTTCTATATTCCTTTTTCCTTTTCCTACGTCACTTGGATTGGGCCCAATATTAGCTCATTTTTACATATGTGTGAGGCTTCATAAAATAGAATAATTAATCTAGTGTTTCTCTTCCTTCGATTTAAAAAATATTTTGTTAAAACTCCTCATTGTTCCAATCTAATTCTCAGGAGTTATATGCTCTCTCCTCCCATTGGTGCATATTTATTTATTTCCTTATTGCACACTTTCTCCAAGGAAATCCTAATAATACTCATAAGGTTCCTGAGTGTCATTCATGGTAACCATTTTACCTATGGGTTCTTTCCTCTTACTCTAGATTTTCAAAACTATCAATTGTAATTTCTATGGATCAAAAAAAAATGATTAGACATCTCATAAATATGTGAAATGTTACACAAGGAATCAATCAAAATAAATGTATAGGAATTAATTTTGTGCACATTGGGAACAACATTATTTCCCATCTCTTGTTAGTCTAGACCATTCTTTATTTATGCCCGTATTTTTAGATTTCTGACCATACAACCCTAATCAAAGATTCTGCTATTATATTCTACAATTGTGGATTTTCACCCAAACAACCCCAACATTGCAATTGAATCTTTGATACAGCTATGTCTTGTGCTCGATAGCTTGGTCACTCCTGGAGTTAATGGGAGATAACCTTAATGCCTCAAATTCAACATTTCTTACTGCATATTTGATGGTAACGCCCCCATATCTCGATTCAACTATTAGGAAGACATTATCCTATATCAGGCTTGTAAATTTCACTCCAAACCATTCATTCGAATTAAAATGCTTATGTTGACTTAATCTAGGCCTTAAAATTCCTTAATTGATCCCTTAATTAAGTTTATAAACAATTATAATCGTTAACTCAACCTATGATGGAATAATGCCCCTTAATCATTATTGACATGGATAATTAACACCTTAATCGTGGTTAATAGTCCCTTTAATCCTCTTTATAAACTATCTTGATCACTTAACTTGATTTAATGATCTAATCCAAAGGTCCTTGTGCAATCTCGATTATTTAACTATTCATATTTGACGGCCATTAATAATCCTGAAAATCATTAATCATCCTTCTGACCCAATCCCAACACTTTTGTGTTGATCCTGACTTTTCCACACATTTAGAAGTCGAGATACAAGAAAAAAAATAAGTGTAACAAAATTACACTCTTGAATTCCAATTCCTGATGTCGGAAGTCAAAAGTCAGAACAAACAATGAGTGAAGAAAATATACTCTCCCAACTTCTGATTCCTAACTTCATAAGTCAAAAGCTTGAATGAACAATGAGCATAGAAAATGTACACCCGTGACTTCTGATTCCTGAATTTGAAAGTCAAACGTTGGAAGTTGGAATGAATAACAAGCATAGAAAATCTACGCTCCTAACATTGAATTCCCAACCTCAAAAGTCGAAAGTTAGAAGTTGCAAAGAACAACGAGCATGACCCATTTGCAATCCCAATTTATGATTCCCAACTTCAAAAGTCGGTATTTGTGACCAACTCATTGGAGTAGTAATCAATAGCTCAGATTGTACCTAAATAAACGATCGATGGTTGAGATTCTTCCATTTATGTAGGAAAATACTTAGCCAAATTTCACATTTAAACCTATGCATTGACCCATTTTTTTGGACATGGAAACTATGTGATAAACTCATTACTTATATGAATTCAACCATGAAAATTCGACCATACAATCCTCGTTTCAGCTAATACTTCTAAATCGATCTGATGGGGAAACTTAGGGCTCACAGACAAGCTTCGGCCACATTGTTTAGGACTCTACAGGGCCAATAAAAGTGCATGGAATTGCATCTAACATGTGCAACAGCATACCATGTATTAACCAGTGCAAATCATGCAAGCACAATCAATTTCAACACAAACTTAATAGGAATAAATTATGCATATAGCTAACTCATTTACAATTATGAACAACCATTTCATTGAGAAATATAGCCATATAATTGTATTCATATCCTATACATAATTTATCCATTCACCATGTAAACAAAATGAATTTTTCAAACAATACATGGAACATCCTTAACAGAACAAAAATACTTTTCTTTTAGCTAAATTGTTCAAGTGATTGGCTACGTGAGTGCAATGTTCCACCCAATCATAGGTCTCTTTCTAGCCTATAATATTTCATCTAAGATAATACCCCCGGTAAGGGCTAGGATATCCACTAGGAAAGTAATCGAACAAACTCACTTACAACCACTCATGCTAAGTCATATTCTACAAGGTATATCAAGCACCCAGGGAGTCAAAAGGGGAGGTGAATGCTAATCTAGTGAACTCATATACAGATTTAAAGGAATATCGATAAGTTCATCCATACCTACCACCCACATTACCTACCTCACCAAACACAAGGAATGGTCCCTTCTCTGTTGCACAGACCCTCGAGCCCCCTTCCCTTTAGTACTCTTTAGGGTGTGCATAGAAAGGTCTAGACTGCTAATTATAGATATTATATCCTTCACTAGTTTTATCAATCCATTCACTCCCATACGTTCCCTACTTCCACTTTCCTTATCTATACTTCCAAAATTACACCAATCTCCAATACAAAAATCAAATCGTAGGTTATCTACCAACGACAGGTTAGGTTTATTTCTCTATTACAACATGACCAGTTGAAATTTTCTAAAGATTTCTAAATTGCGTTGGGAATACCCTATTCTTCTTCCTTCTCCCCAAGTTTTCCCTGGGTGAAGTGAGTATGTTACAATGAATGAGAACTAGATTCTTCATACTCCTCTTTCCAAGGATATCCCTAAGAACAAACTTCCATAAACAGGGTCTGGACCAACCAACGGTGTCCAACTCACATCCATTCCACTGCAATCATTTCTCGGGAACTTCATATGCAGCCACCTTTTCCCATCATAATTGAATTCTCGTTTAAGGAGACTCAATGAAGTGGGTTCATGTTATTTATGGAATGGGAATTCTCACAAGGACACTAGGAAAAATGGGTCATGTCACATAACCCCCTCGCCTCTTCCTAATGGATATCATAGCCCCTCATTCATGTTTCCTCCATATCCATACTTGAGCATTCATTTTAATTTTATAAATATTTACATGTTTTTTTACATTTCCCATGGCTTTCAAAACAAAACACAACCCTGGTCTTTATAATCCATTTATCCACTAGTGGGGCCTTTCCCCTGAGCTCCACACTAGGAATTATACATTACATTTACAAAATTTACATAATAACAAGATAATACATGCAAGAAGGTAAAAATGGGGCATTACAACTTCTGACTTTCAGTATCAGACAGTCGACATAAGGATAGTTGGATCAGCATCGTCGAGATTGGAACAATATAAATCAGTCGTTTAGGATAAAAAAAATGGATCAATATCAACAACCCATAATGAATCTTGAATTTACGACTGTGTATTTTATTTTTCAATCTAACAGAGATAATTTTTGAGATTTCTAGTTTGTGATTGGCACTAATCCTATGATTTTGCTCATGGGATCGGGGAAAATTTTTGGGGCAAAATTTAGCCCATGGGAAAAATATCCCCATTTAATATTTTGGAAGAGCGAATTCCTAATATAAAAACATTCAAGGATATTTTTAATTTTTATCCCCAAATTTAAATAAATATCTTTATATTTGAATTCATTATCCCACGGTGCCAAATCCCGACAAAACGGTTTAGCCTCCCAAACACGTGACATCGCTTGGAATTCGCAATAATTTTCGAGAACCGAGAGCTTTTTAGAGCCATTTCGCCAAAATTTCCTAGAATCATGGATTTTTTTTACTGTTTCACCAAAATTTCCTGGAATCATGGATCTTTTTAACTGTTTCGCCAAATATTTCCTAGAATCAAGGATTTCTTGGAACTATTTCGCTTAAACATTCTTGTGTTGTAATTTTACAAGAACAAATTAATCCCAAGATTTTCTTCAGTTGTATTTGGGAATTATTTCCAATATATTCTTCAGTATAGAGCTTCGATTTCTCTGGGATCGGGGTTTTCTAAGATTCTTAGGGTTGGAAATTTAGTAGGCATACCATATGTGCTTATAATTAAATACATCATTTCATGAACAACCATCTTTTAGTCAAAGGGAATTTTCAAAGAAATGTCATGGTACTCAAGATTCCTCATGTGACCTACTACATGAGATGCATAGAACATAATCATAAGATTATTTTCCTTCCTAAGGCAATTGTAGAGGTGCCAAAAGCACGAACTAGGGGAAATGTTGAAAATCCTGTAAGTTGATAATTTTATTCGTAGTTTTGTTGTTGGATTTCCATTTTCCTTTTTATGTGGTTTTGCTTATTAGATCCTTATGTTTTTTGGAATTTTGATTGATGGATCTTAGGTTTGTATGCTTCAATGTTAAGGATGAATATGAAGTATGTGGATTAACACTACCAGGTATTTTCCTCCATCTTATTTTTATATTACTTTGATTATTGGATACTACGGGAATAGACTTTGATGCTCGTGTGCCTTTTGGGAGTTTTTTTTTAAATTCCCAGTATTCTTTTTCTTTTTTGTAAATAAAACATTATATTACTTCATATGAACTTCATTAGGATTCTGATATGCCTCTTGACATTCAAATTGGCAGAGCTTCCCAAAAATCGCCAACTCTCTTCAGCTTCACCACTACCGAGTGTTCAAGTAGATTCCCTATGCCCACAAAAACATACATAAGGCTACTATATCAGGCCCCCTAAAAAACCACATATAATACGACTGAACAGAGAGTCCCCTTACACATAACAACTGTAAATTAAAAATATAGGCACAGAACATAAAAATTGAAATCAAACCCGATCCTGGATAGCATTTCCCAGTTTGAAACATGCAGCAACGATCGTGGTAGGTGGATTGCCCAGATGGCCAGCCCCAGCCGGAGTTCCTGCCGGATTTTCATAGTGCACCTTGTCACAATGATTCCCTGTCTCACGGCGTCTTGCAATCTCCTCCTACACCTCACCCACTGGGTAGAAAGGGATGCCCAAATGGGATTTCATGACGTCAATTTTCCTATGCATCAGGCGACAATCTCCATTATGCTCTTTCCAGGCCTTCACCGGCTCCTCATCACCTTCATGCGTGGCCTCCCTAGAAGCAGAAGGGTGACCAACCAAACTCATGTTCACCCAATAAATCATAAGCATGTGGTCATAAGCCGAAGCTCTGCCCGTCATGGTTCTTGGGTCGACAACCTAGTCGGCCACTTCCTTACGAAGATCCTCGACAGACATAATTTTGACCTCCTCCCATAAGTTACCGACCCTCTTTTCAATTTTCATTCGAATTCCCAGAGGCACATGCTCCTTAGAAAACTCTGTCGCCTCCTGGGCCTATAACTGGACCCTCAAAGCTTGATGCTTCTTCCTCATGACTCCCTTCCCCTTCCTATCCAGGGAATTGGAGACTTCCCCTGGACCCATGTCACTTATCAGGGAGCACTTAGGATCCATGCATCTGGAGACAATGAGAATCCTTACAAATATCTTGAGGGACTACCCCAGTCCTGAGAACTAGCACCTAATAATGCACCAAACAAAGCTCCAAACAAAAAATAACTAAGACCCTTCTACAAAGATAGATGAGGGGTGGCGGATCCTATCCAAAATAAAAGGAGGTGGGGGTCATCATGTCCCAAAATACCTTGTACTCTGCTTGCATCATTCCAATCATACCAACAACGTCCTTCATACCAGTGCCTGCACTAGACATCCTTTCTAAATTTAAAACCCAATCTCTTTGTTGATCCTTACCTTCTTTGCTCGTTCTGTCGACCTTAATGTCGTATCCAAACATGACTTCAATGGCTGGGAATCATATGGAAACTTCAATTAACCATGTGAAACTGCGTGGCATAACTCTTGGTTCTCCTAGGATTGCTCTCTCCCCCTGTCATCACCCTCATTGTCATACTCCGGATGTTCCACCTATAGCCTTGTGTCATAGTCCCGCACAGCCACCTACAACCACTACTGGGCCAAGGCCTCAGTCTGGAAATATTCCATTGTGCCTCTTCGGTACCTTGTACCACCATCCATGCCAGCATTGGCTAACAAATCAACCACCTTGTTGGTGTCGTGTCTTACATGGCTAAAAGAAACCACCGAGTGTTCAACAATCAGGGAGCAGAGGGTGTCTAGTCGACTTGTCAAGCGCCAGCTAGATGAGATCTTCTCACTTGTCTATCCATTCGCAAGCCACCTGGACATCTGAATTAGAATGTGGGTATCTCCTTCGATGATTGCGGGAAGCCAACCTTCCCTAACCAGACACTCAAATCCCAGGATCAAGCCCTCCAGTTCGGCTGAATTATTGGTATCGGTTCCAATTGCACCCATATACATGGTAATGATCCTTCCTATGTGGTCATGACATACCCCCCCATAACCAGCAGGCCCAGGGTTACCACGAGAAGCCCCGTCAAAATTTAGCTTGAATACCTGGAACAGGGGGGAGACCATGAATTTGGGCTTGATGGCTTGCATACCTTCTCTCTTCATCGCAAACCATCCATCTGTGATCTGTCTAAACCCCAGCTTTCTGTGACATGGCTTTCCTCTCTTGGGATCATCTTATCCTGGTCATGCCACTGCATGTTGCGAATCGTGGACAGAAGGTTTTCTTTCATTTTTTTCCAGACTGCATCAACATCATTTATTTTGTCCCAAAATATCCTTCCATGTGCACCACATTTCCATTCCTAGAAATGCCTCCAACGGGTTACAAATGATTCGATTCTTGAAGGATTTAGGGTTCCAATCCTTTAGTGTTTGGGTTGGTCGACCTCTCCTCCTGTCACTCCTTCTCAACCCCATAGCACGGTTTTCCCAGATGGTCGCTGCGAAGGGGCAGCTTTCCAGAAGATGGCCCATGTTTTCCTCATCCTAAAGACAGAGGAAGCACTGCGAAGGACCCTGAAACTCCTGCCTTCGAAGGTTCTCATTTGTCAGAATTATACCTTTGACCACCAACCAAGTAAATAGAGCCACCTTTATCCATGGGTTAGAATCCTGGAGCTTCCTCCAAATCCTTTCCTGATCCACCTGGTTTCCTATCCTGATATTGTAAGCCTCCTTTATGTTGAATGACCCCCTCTCCGAGTAGCCCCATCTTAATAAGTATGGTCCCCCCCTAACCCAAATGAAACGCTTTTAAAGTTCCTCTTGGAAATACCTCCAATCATCATCATTGGTTAGTTCAAGTATTACCTGAGAATTCCACTATCGTTACCCTTCCATATCCTGCTCCCCCCAGTATTGGCTCACCTTTTCCCTGCCTTCCTCCATTCCTCTTTCTAGTATGTGCCTCCATCTTGTATCAATCCCCAATTTGGGAAACTGGTTCCATCAGTCCTCCTTGAACTTTGCACTCCCCCCCTCCCTTATCTCCTAGAAATTGTGCTCTTACACAATCCTCTGCCCACTCACCGCTTTCATCCATATAGGAGATCCAATTAGGTACTCATTGTCTGCCTTTTGGGATTTACTGGTAAATGATTTTCTAGTTATTTTTCTAGGAATGTAATATGGGATTACATTTAACCATTTTATGTGGGTCATTTTTTCTCATTTGACAATCTATTGGATGACATTGTTTAAGTAATAGGTTTGTTTCTCAATGTTTTTTTGTTACTATTGGCCCATTTCCTTCATTTCCAAAGAATTTTCTTTTCATGTTTCGCAAAGTTTAAGAGCATCTCTCTAAAATAATCCCAAGTACTGATGTCAATCTATATATTTATGTATGAGAGAAACCTTCTATCCTACCATTTATGACAATCCTAATTGAAGGATACTTGATCATGTTCATTAGAGAAACCCCATTATCATTTTGTCATCTTAAGCATCGGTTCTAATAGTTAGTTATGTGTCTTTTACCAGGAAATTACCTCTTCACCGAAATATCTTATAGTACTAAATATTTATTATTCTTTATTCTGTACAGTTCTGGGATCCAAAGAGGAGCATAAAATTATGGGTGAATCCAACCCATTTACCTTTTACTATTGAAATATTTCTTTATCTACCTTTGCTTGTTTTATGGTTTCTGAGATCTTAGAGAGTAGATTTTTTTGGATTCTTATGCTCAAACTTTTTTGGGGGAGGGAACTGAGTTTTCTTATACCGTTTAGAAAGGTTTAAATACATTTCAATGACTTAACTACTATCCATTGTATAATGCCACCTATTTTGTAGCTTTGATCCCACCAAAAGAGGATCACTAATATGGAAGAAATAGGCAGAACACCATAATAAAAATATGAAGGTCACCCTACAAGACCTTTCAGACTACTAATAAAGGTAACCATGTAACTAATGTGAAAATCATTATTGGCTAGTTGAAGGGAAGAAATGAAAATATTTTGAAGATCTCAACTGATGTTGTAATTTGATCATCCACTTGTTAAAAGATATGTACATTCTCCTTTCTCTTTTTCAATTTTTATGTAGTTTCAAAATATATTTATAAAAATAAAAAATAAAGTTCTATTGTATTAAAATCAAAATTGTGTCACGTCTTTCATGTTCCCAACAATTCCCAACATCCTAATTCAAATATATCATGATTAAAAATGTGCAATAAACCAGTTAAGTGCATGTGCTTACATTTATTAGCTAAAAAATGGTTTTAAACAAGAAATACCTTTGATATAATGGAGTCTGGAAGACTTCCCCCTATGGTATGGTCTTATAGACTCTCTTCAAGAAGCTCATATTTCAAAGTTATTACCATTCAAAATGCACCGTAATTCAGTTGATTTCGTGTGCATAGATTTCTTTTTAGAAGATCATTTAAAAGATGAACTATTAAGTGGAAGGAGTTATGAAATGTTATTGATTGATCTTATGCTTAAACAAAAAGTCCAAAAAGAGATTTCAAACCCGGAATAATTCAACGGGTTTAAAGGTCTCTCTTTTGACCTTTAGATAATGTACTTTAAGATGAATGTCCATGTTTATATTCTACTCTGCATTTTACTATCCCTATAAACACTACTCTGTAATCTACTCTTTTGTCGTATCTCCCTTCTCTAGAATTAAAAAAAAAAGGAAAAACCATGAGCATCAATCATAAGTTTCATACAATTTGACAGAAAAATGAATTAAATTCTTAAGCACAAATTCATGATGATTTATGGCAAGTCTAGAGGCTACCGTACATAGTGACGAAAAACCAACCACTGGAGACTCTTGTTGAAGAAACCTCTGAGTGGAGACTCTTGTTGAAGAAACCTCTAAGTGGAGACTCTTGTTGAAGAAGCCTCTTTTCTCTTTAATGAAAGTTAATTAAAAATCACTTGCATCTTATCAACTTCTATTGGTTTTTGAAAAACTATCCATGATGGAAAAATCCATTAAGAAAAAACCATCTTTTTGGCTTAAATTGGATACAGCCTGAACATAAACATTTTTGACAATATAAATGTGTGAATATGTTCTCAATTTAAAGAATTCCTCTCTGATATATGTCAATATTATTTTTCCATTCAATAAGCATTGTTTGAACAGGTATCCATGATGGAGAAGTCCATTAAAACAACCATGCCTTTTCAATTGAATTGGATATAGCCTAAACATAAATATTTTTAACATATAAATGTATGAATATGTTCTAATTTAAAAAATGCTTTCTTGAATTCAAGAATCATTGGTATTTGAATAGGTATTTATGATGGAGAAGTCCGCTAAGAAAAACGCATACCTTTTTTATTGAATTGGATTAGTCTAAACAAAAATATTTTTAACATATAGATATGAATATGAATATGTATGAATACGCATGCATGTATGAATATGTTCTCAATTTAAAGAAGAATATGTTCTCAATTTAATTTAAAGAATGCTTCCATGAATCTAGTGCCTAATATGTCAATGTTATTATGCCATTCTAGAATTAGTGAGTAATTTTCAAATGAAAGGAACTCGCTAAGCGATCCTACCTAAATAACTCACTCAGCAATCCCACCTAAATAACACGTCTCTGTCACAGCTTATGTGTTTTAAATATAACACTTAAAATTAATAGTATATTTGCTAACAATTTATCTAATTTTGGATACAGTATTTAGTGCTTACGGATTATACTTTTGTAATTTGAATCAATTCAAAATATTTATCCAAAGTTTTATTTTTTTTGAAAGATATATAAATTTATTATTTTTTTAATATTAAATTAAAAATTCAGATGCAACTATTTTTTAAATAAATTTAAAATAAAAATATATTGAAACAAAAATAAGTTATAATAATTTCCTATAAATAATAATAATTCAATTAGTAAAATTTTAATACAAAACAAAATGTTGCTTTATAATTTATCACTAATATATTAGTTTTTAAAAGGCAATTTTATGTTAAAAAATAAACATAATTTATATTGATAAATAAATGAAAATTACATGTTTCAAGTGCGTCAAACACTTCATAAGATGTCTTTCAGTTATTCATACGTGTCACTAAAGTTCAAAAATAAGCATCTAATAGATATTATCTAGTAGAACTCATAAAGGAGAGAGGAAAGATATCCCTTCTAAATGTAGATAGTTCATTCAAAAAATTACATGAGGAAATTCTACAATGCCCCTAGCATTGTAACAAATAGTTACATCTCGATCCCAAAAAAAAAAATCATAAACATAAACAAATATTTTAGATTGAGTGAAGAGTCTTCACAAAAAAATCCATGTTGAGCTCAATTAAAATCATTTGGCCTTCTTGAATATGGAGTCTTTCTTTGATAGTTTGGCAGCCGCTATATTAAGTTCCCTATACACATGAAAAACAAATATGATCAAGTGTGGCACTAATAGCCTTAAGGTTGTCACCTAAAGGACTAAGGACGACATATTTTGGTATGTGAAGTTCTAGTCATCCATTAAATAGCTAAAAAGGAACCACCATAAATCCACAAATTTAAAAGCACGTTTCATCAGTAACTTTATTTTCATTAGTTTTTTTTATTTATTTGATCCAACCCCAAGGCCCCATAAAAAACTTTCCTAGGTGATAGATTTATATATTTGTATTCCCTCGATAGTCTTGGCACCTTTTTTGTTTCTTAAGTACTGTATTTTACTCCTAGACCATAAACCTATGAATATACTTGAAAACTGGAATATACCTAGTTTTGAAAATGGCAAGTATGATGTCAACCAAATACCCCATAAGAACAAACATGGTATTTCTTTGTACTTTGTTAATTATTTTATCATAACCAAGATTTGAGACACTCTGCAATTGTATTTTCATGCCACCCATTTTCAACTTGAGTCGTATATTTTGGGAAATGAATAAAAAATTGACAATTTGTTTCAAATCCATTCCCACACTTCATACATATATTTGGGTTCAGCTTTTCTTAGTTGCAACAAATCCCAAGTCAGAACATTATTTTTCAAAATCAACTAAAGGAGGTACTTTCACTTTTTAGGAGCCTTCATCTTCTATACATGCTTTTTCTACCATGTTCGCTCCATATTTGTAGGATCAAACATCACTTTATACCCAATATTTGTATTAAAATCACCTCATATGTTATTGCTTTCCCAAGCTAGATCATCTATGACCTCTTTCAATCTAATATGTCCTTTCTTACAAACTCTAGTAAAGGACCTCTTTCAATCTAATGTCATTTCTTACAAACTCCAGTAAAATAACTCCATCCAATTATCTGATTACGATATAGAACTAGTAATTTAGACATTCACCATCCTTGTCATCATATACTTGTGGAAGCTTCCTTTGCAACTTGAATAAAGTGAATAAGCCATTATAATGCAAAGAATTAATGGTTTCATCAAGAAATAGATAACCCTCTCCACAACCTAGAATATAAGTTGAGACAAGTCTCACTTTTTCTCTCAAGCCTACCTTGAAATCTACATGATCACCTATCATTGTAAATGATCTTACTAAAGCTTTCCATTGATCAGATACATTTCTTATGGATTTTCTTTATTTTTTCATCCAATCAATAAATGAACCTAAAACAATGTATTTTTTTTCTAAAACACATATCCATAAACCCTCTTTTGTACTTTCAAAAAATTCTTTGTTTCTAGAAGAAAAAAAACTTACATCTTTTTTAGATCCCAACCTCAATATTCCTTTGGCATGTAGTTGTTTTCCATTTAACTAATGGGATGCATTCATTATTTCATTTTCTATACCAAATAAATTTATAAGCCTCTTCTTCTTGCCTTCAAGTGCCAAGACTATAATAACCTCTAGCATGAATTTAACTAGAATAAATGACCATGAATTGATACTAATTACTATTGTAATCATTTATTTAATCTTATATTCTATCTATTAACCAACCCCAATCCCTTTTTCCATACTTATTGGATTTTAACAAAAATCCTAGGTATTTGAATCCTTATAAATTTATCTCTTTGAATGGAAATCCCAACAATAATCTCTCAACAACCTTTGTCTTCAAACCATTAAAACAAATAGTTTATCTTTTCATATTAATCTCCATTCTTGTGGATTTTTCATACTAATAGTTTATCTTTTCATATTAATCTTCGTCATTTATTATTTGAAACCCCTATTTATAAAGAATAAAGAATTGTCAACTAAGAAAAGGTGGGTAAGTTTGGAAGAATGATATATATTCACCCTTGTAATAATACCATATCTCTTTGCCTCCATAATGGATCCGTTGAGGCCATTTGGTACTAAAAGGAATAACAATGGAAATAAAATACAACCTTGGTGAAGGCCTTGTGAAGGTTGGAATATTTTTTCCATTAAGCCATTAATAAAAATAGAAAACTATATTGTAGAGACACGCCCCATTAACCACCTCACTATAAGTAAATTGAAGCATAATTGAAGAAGAAAAATGATTAACTAAAACCAACTAGTCTAGTCTAGTGTTAAGTAGGGATAATTTCCACTTTGTTTGAATGAATACCCTCCTATGTAGCCCCAATTGCTTCAAACAAATGCCTATTTTCCCAAAACCCAAATTTCTCTTGTGATATTTACATCTAAGAAATCCTTTTGCACATGATAACCAACACCTTTAAGATAATTTTATACAAATAATTTTGTGAAAGATTCACCAAGACTTTACAAGGTTTTATAATTTTGTGAAGGATTCGCCAACATTTTACAATATTTTAAAATTCTATGAAAGATTCACCCACAATTTATAAGATTATAGAAATTTGTGAAAAAAATCGCCAAAATATTATACACTCATGTTTTATGATCAATAAAATAGCCTTCAAAATTTTTGATGTATCATGTGTATTCGCCCATTTATTATACATATAAATTTTTGGGGGGGTTCTTAAAATTTTCCCTGCATGGGATTGATCGTGAAGGATAATTTGGGCATGGAATCAGATTTCATACCCAATTAGACATGATACATACGGATCCATAAAATAATCCAATTTCTATTTAAATATGCAATTTGGACATGTATATACAAAGAGAGCGACAAAGAGATAGGCAGATAAAGAATTCATTAAGAAACAGAGTTCACATAGACTATTCAAAATAAGAAGGTTTAAAATTGATAGTGAGAAGGTCGAATGTTACAGTCGTTGTGGTCATTTCTAGTGCATTGAATTTGTATCATGATTCTTTTAGAAATTGCATCTCTGATACCATGTTTAATAGAGCTTTGATGCGAAGAAGAAGCACAAGAGGTAGATCTTGCTACATGATATTTCTCACAAGCATGAACAAGGGAAATAGAGAGAAGAATAAAGAGATTGAAACACATGAAGAAGTGAAGAATGAATAATTGATTGATTATTACAATAATAATACATCCTTATAAAGGAAAATTGAGTTGTTGGAATACAACTCATGCTAGCTCATAAATCGGGCTTACTAAATATGATAAACCCCCATAGGTGGCTAAAGCACTTTCCTAATCAGTCAAGGACCTCATGAATTAGATAAACATGAGTGAGTTGTCATGAGTTATGGAAAAAAATGATAATCCTGTAATTTGGAGAGAAAATCATGGAGGATGGGTTGGCAACAAAAAATCGCAGTTTCCTACTTGACTAGCTTTACCTTATCCACTGAAAAGCTGGAATAAAGCAGTATAAAGATAGAATCTACAAGAAGGCACAGTTACTAATTCTAGAATTCATTAAAGTGGGGAGGATCTATCCATAATCAGGATAAAGACACTCTTGGGGTATATATGGCAAGTGTTTAGCAAGTGGTGCAAGTGGATGCCAACTATCTAGGCTAGTGGGTAGGAAATTAATCAAATAATTATTAAATATTTTATCCTAAGTATGAAGTGGGTTTATAACATCCCAAAACCCCCCTTTAATTATTACTTTATGATAATGTGTATTAAATAATTAGAAGCATATATGTGTATATAGGGCAACAAGGATATGGTCTCCCTTTACAATTATTCACGTCGAGAAAAGTTATGGAAAGAGGCAAAAACACATGGGAAAAATCCTCCCTCAAGAAAGCACAAGGAACAAATTTTGAAATATGTCTTAAATATGTCTTTATATTCACTTGAATGATCTGAATGAACTAGTTCTGGTGAAATACTTTGATGAATAAATTGTAGACTCCATGATCATGCACTAGAGTGCAGAATCTGCAAGAAGGAAGAGGAGAGACTCCTTGTAGCTCATCATCTAATGAAGTAGGAGCATTATCCAAGTGATTCTTTCTGCTGACATACTCTGATATGAAAACAAATTATGAAAAGGAAAATAGATATGTGCATACTCCTTTCCAAAGAATACAAAAATTAAGACAATCAGTTCCTTGTATAGCTGCAAAATGATGATGTGCATCACATATATTTCTTCCAATTTGGTGTAAAACATTCCCAGATCTGATATGAGGATGAAAAGACTCTAATATATCATAAATATATCATATGGAACAACAAATACCAAAGTTTTATTGTCTCCATGGGGATATGGGGATATACTATGAAAAGTATGAGCAACTGGGGCAAACTGATTAGTGTAAAAATATGAATGATGGATGGACTTGAGATCTGAACCATAAGTTATTAAAACAGATCCAAACATGTGTAAGATAAATAAAATGATTACTAATGTCATGTATAACCAAATAGTGAAAAATAGACAATACTTGAAACCATTTGATATAAGTAACACTACATAAGAAACCAATGAGGAATCAACTAGTGAACTTGGGGTTTGTATAGTCATAGGACTATTCAGAGGTATGGTCGATGGTATGGATGATTTCCTAACATGTATATCAGTCTGAAAATACTATTCTAAATCATCATTATTATCATTTGAATGAAGTGAGGAAGAGCTGCTCAAAGACAAGTTAGGATCTAGTGAAAAATCACAATCATTGACAGATGAATCTAGGAGACATATTGGTGGATTATCAAAGAAATAAAATGATATTTCTGATTCTGATATATCAAAAAATGAATCTAACTCAGATATGTGAGGAAATTATTGAACTCTAACACTCAAGGCATATTTTTTTATCACCTTGGAACTGTGTACTATGACATTGTTGTGAGGAATCAGCAGGCTTCTCTAGCTCATCTGGAAATTCGATGTGCTTCTCAAGAAGTTGAGACATGATTTTCATATTATTCTTAAAACATTTCTTCTCAAGGATGATATCCCCTGCTGCAATAAGAACACTTGGATGCACTTCCTTTCTTCTTGAATTTTTTCATTGAACATTCATCAATAGGCTTCAAACTTTCATCTTCATTATCTGACTTTGGCTTCTTCTCTTTCACATGTTGCTTCCCTTTTGATTTTGAATTATTATTTCCTTAAACTATGAGAGCATGATCCTTTCTCTTGGAAGATATAAGAGCACCCATATTGATCAATTTATATTTCTCCTTTGTCAATGAATCAAAGAATGTACTCAAATAAGGAATTTTCCAATTACTAAATAGCAAGCCAAGTAGCATGAAAAGTAGACACAAAAACTAAGTATTCAGGACCCAATTTTGATTGAATGGAAAGAATCAATTCATATTCCTTCTTCTTAATACCACATTTCTTGAGAAATAGAACACGTGACTTTAATTTGGTGAATAATCCTTCAATGGAATCGAAACTGGTTGGACTCAATGAGAATAACTCATTCTCCAACTGATGCGCTCTTAACTCATCTTGAACTCCAAAGAGAGACTCAAGTTTGTTCCATAATTGGTTTGGAGTGGTCAAACCATATAGATTAAAGATCATATTAGTGGAAATAGAGAGGAAAAGCAATCCATACACTTCATCCAACCTATTATTCCACTTAGCTTTCTCAATAACAGAATTTGGTTCATTTTGTAAAGCCATAGAAACTCTTTTGAGTCTTTTACTGTGCAATAGAATGCCAATTTTGGATTTCCATTAATGATAGTTGAATGGAGTCAGGATCATGGCTGAAGAAGAATCCATACTAAGATGTTGATGCACTCAAGAATATACTCTATGTAACCGACATAAATAAATCTAGGAGAAAATCTTGTAAGCTTAATAGCAAGCTCTTCTTCAGAGAGGGATAGGAGATTGAATGCATTATGATAGAGAGAATAGATTGTAAGGTTTTTCATTGCACCAAAAACTATAGATGTTGATGAACATTTGAAACCCATCACAAATCCCTATCACAAGGAGTGGTGGTTATTCCACTTGTTTTATATTTCTAGAGGTGCGGCGGTTATACCATGTGGAGGTTGTACCGATACTCCAACACCCTGCTTCCGACGTAGCTCGGGGGAATTGAACCTGAGACCTATGCATTGATACCATGTAAGGTTTGTCATTACAACAAATCCTATAGATGTTGATGAAAATTTGAAACCCAACACAAGGCCCTATCACCAAGAGTGGCGGTCAGTCCACTTGTTTTATACTCCCACAGGTGCGACGGTTATACCATGTGGAGGTTGTACCAATACTCCAACATAGATAGATCCTCAAATATGTATAGCATGAAAAACCTTGCGATACGATACCATGTAAAATTTGCAGCTCGGATACCATGTAGAAATAGAGCCTTTATGCAAAGAAGAAGCACAGTAGGTAGATATTACTTCAGGATAATTCTCACAAGCATGCACAAGGAAAATAGAGAGAAGAATAAAGAGATTGAATCACTTGAAGAAGTGAAGAATGAATATTTGATTTATTTTTACAATATTAATACTTCCTTATAAAGGAAAATTGAGTTGTTGGAATACAACTCATGCTAGCTCATAAATCATGCTTACTAAATATGATAAACCCCCATAGGTGGTTAAGTCACTTTCCTAGTCAATCAAGGACCTCACTATTAAATTGAGCACATAGATCTGTGGACAAACACACAACTCACAAGATAGATCACACAATGTCCTCAGTAATTGAAGAATGAAACAGTGCAAAAAGGCTTGCAGCTGTGAATGCTTTCATTAATCAAAAGGTAATTAGATAATAATTGCAATGAAATACAATGGCTTTATAGCCACATGCAATGTTGGAGCAGAGTCCCGCAGCTACAGGAAAAGCTTCCATTTTGGTGGATAGACAGTTTGGCGAAGATGAAGAGATAAGGTGAATCTATGACGTCGTAGCATGTTTCTAGATGCAGAGCAGAGCCGGAAACCATGACTGTTGGAACAGAGAAGTCAAAGGAGACGACAGTACCTGAGCGGCCGAGAAGAGAGAGCTCAACCACTGCATTGAAGGCAGCGGCGAAGACAGGAGGGCTCAGCTACCCTCATAAAGGAAAAGGAGCGACGAGGCCGAGGTATTGAAGACGAAGGACAGAAGATGGGAAGTGGTGCATAGTACCCATGGTCAGTGCCGGGAAGCATGGAAGACTGCAAAGAGCAGTGGTGTGACAGAAAGTGGCTACCCCAAGTACAGATATGCCGACTGTCACTAGTTAGGGTTTGGGTTACTGTTGGGATAGGCCCACAGTGTTGTAATGGAGAGACCTTTGGGTCGCCTATAAAGGGATGTATTTTGTATTGTAAAAGGTTGGCGTGTTGGCATTTTGGGCATTTTAGGCCATCCAGCTAGTCAGATTATCAGTAGTCTGTTAGCTTACTATTATTTTGTATTGTAACAATCCGCAAGGATTGATAGAGAGAGAGAGAGAGAGAGAGAGAGAGTATATTGTAAGAAGGAAATATAGAGATAGAGAAGAGATCTAAGAGAGAAGGGCTCCAGGTTGTGTGCGGAGTTACCCAGAAGATCTCTAGCTGCATATGCGGTGCAGCAGAACTGTGTACCTCTCTCAAGTTATAATATAGAAACACAGTTCTGTGGACGTAGCTTCTACCCTGGAAGTGAACCATGTAAAATCAGAGTGTTATGTGTTTGATTCATGTGATTGTATTTACTTGTTGTATCTGTCATTCATTACATGAACTTTGCTTACAGTTAATGTATGTATGCGTTATTTAGTTCGTAGCATATTACAAGGATAAATGCAAGTCGAAGTCTTTAAGTATTTTGTGTAAGAGTTTGTATAAGTTTCCCTCAATACAGTTAAGAGTCGCAGTATAAAACAGCCTTGTGTATTGATTCCTATAAGTTAACACCAGTAAGATAAGTACGCTGAGTCGCAGCGGTAGGATATCGCAGGGAGGCGATATCGCACTAGCAGAGGAGCTGTGGTGCGCGATACCGCGGGTTGAGGACTGAGCGTAGGAGAGAGTTAGGTGTTTCCCAGGACGAGGCGATGTGGTAAAGGTTGGAGTCATTACGAGCAAGAGGAAACTGCGCATCACGTCGCAGAGAGAAAGAGACACCTTGAGGGCTAAGAAGAGCTGCGAGGCACGCAAACAGGACGCCACACAGAACCTGGTCGAGACACTTGAATCCTTGGCCAACCCATTAGAGTCACTTCGGGTGAGACTTCAGGCCGCTTCACGGTCTGTTGCCAAAAGGGCCAGTGAGCTAGGGGTGTTGTTGGTTCATTATAGTAAACCCAGGTTCGCCCGACGACCAACAAATGGTTCTGTTGCCAGTTTTGAACAAACTGAGCACTGATGTTCTGTTGGCATCCTACTAGAGACGAACTCAACGAGTGGGTTGTGTCTACAGAGAAATATTTTTCCGAATGAGAAAAAAAGATTCCTAGACTGAGTACAGAGGACTGGTTACAAAAACATATCGTTACAGACCTGCATGCGATATTTTTTGCAACCTTTGGAAACGATCTTTACGACTGGTTATCAAAGTTGACTGACAAGAACATATTCAAGAAGAAAAGAAACATTGTCTGGACACCAGAGCTGATTCAGACCGTGAAGAACCTTTATAATCCCATTACGAGGACAGTAGAATTCTGGCTTGCGAGTGTGCTAGAAGGATTCGTCACAGAGTTTGCAGTGGACCAGAGAAAAAGCTTCAACGAGGCTGAGCAATACTTCTTCAAAGGATATCGTGGTAAGTACCTAAAATATTTAAACTTGTCCATTAAGATGTTATTACATGAAAAAGGAACAATGGATCTAGTTTCAGATGAATAAGTAAAGATAGTAATGTCACAAGAGTTTGAAATTGATTTTGATGACATTGGACGTACACGTAGTGGAAATAAATACAAAGTAGATTTCAGCTCTCCCATATTTGAAGACAGTTCAGATAATACTAGACAACAGAGTCACAGTACCACAGAAAGAACAGAAGGGGGTATCCCTTACCACCCTTATACCCCACAAAAACAGATCGGGACTCAGAACAATCCCGTAGGAACTCCATCTAGTAGCTCGCAGACAGTACATACTATCGCTACGTCACCTCCACCTACACCACCGAGTGGTAGTAACACAGCAAATCAACATCCACCATGTAGAAATAGAATGGGGGATGATATGAAGCTACCTATATTTAAGGGTACAGGGGCAGAGGACCCAGAGTAGCATTGGTTTCTATGTGAAGCCGTGTGGACCATTAAAGTAATCAATGATGATAATAGTAAACTTGTACAGCTGGTCACCACACTGAGAGAACGAGCCTTAACATGGTATATGAAGTATACCTCAGCGGTACCCAGAACACTTGTCCAGGTCAAGACTGCTATGATTAAAGAGTTTAAGAAACCTAAGTCTGAGTCACAGTGCATTACAGAGCTTAAAGACATCAAACAGTTACCTACAGAGTCAGTGTGGGACTTCGATCAGAAATTTAAAGCCCTTATAAACCAAGTCAGCTTTGAGTTTGCACCGGAGCAGCATAAGGAATGGTTTATTGCAGCGCTGCTCCCTCACATTAGACTACCATTAATCCAGCAGAAACTCCAGACGCAGGATGACGCATTGAAGATGGCGATGAAACTAGAGGCTTCACCTCTAGCTGAAACCAGCACAGGTATGACAAATCTGCAAAACCAGTTGGCTAATCTCACGGTACAGATGCATGAGCTTAAGAAAGGGAAAGAGGTTGTGCAAGACATATGGTGCGTAAAGTGTAAAGCACAAGGCCATACTAAAGATAATTGTCCAGTCTTTGTAGAATATCTAGCAATCGGGGCTCCTAACCCCTTACCACAGACCCACGGGCCGTGGTGTGAAATATGCAAAACAAGAGGACATCTACCTCACCAGTGCCCTCTACTTCAGAAGTACGTACAGAAACCTAAGAACTTATACTGCGTCTTCTGTAAGTCCGTAGGACATGATGAACACGATTTCCAAGCCTATGATCTCATGGTCGGGAGCAAGCAAGACTTGTACAGAGTCCAATCAGAAACACAGGGTCTGGCAGCAGGACCACAGCATGATCCGGCTTATGGTGGTCATGGAGGAGGATTCAGAGGCTTTGGCTGGGGAGATGGCTTTGGTTGTGGTCGCGGACCAAGCACTTGTTACAACTATGGAGTTGTAGGACATTATGCTAGGGACTATCGGAGCCCTACCACCACATGTAACTATTGCAAATATTACAATCAAGCTATAGAAGACTGTCCTACCTTGATAGCTAAGATCAGAGAACCTAAGCCAACAGTACACCAGAACATCCAGCTTATTGTTGCTGAGCAGAAAGAACCAGAGCCAAGAGTCAACATTGTGACTCACAATGGTGCTTCCACTAATGGGACATCATCGGATACTGAAAAGACCACAGGTCAGGAGTGGGTGTGCAAAGCTACTAACAAAGCAACACCACTTGACCTACAGAAGAATAAACAGACATTTCAGGAAGCTAAGACTTTCTTTGATGACCCTATGCAATCAAGATCGCAGGTACCGCTGTCTAGGGGCACACTGCAACAAGCACCTTGTGGCGTTAGCCCTGACCAGACATCGCAGGCTACCACATCGGGCACTTGCGACGAAGATGAGTTGGTAGGAAGTGTACAATCCTTCCTGCAGAGTTGTTTAAAACTCGTGAGAAATGAGCAAGATATTGGAGAACTTCAGCGCATCATAGATCAGTGTCAGCCATCTTCTTCCATGAGCAGTGCACAGCTTGTTGTTCATAATATTATGGGACATACAAGAACAGGAAGAGAGATGCAACTCACAGCACAGGTTGGAGAATTTGAAATGGACGAGGTCATCCTAGATCTAGGATCAGAGGTAAATGTTCTGACTAAGCAGACAAGGGAACAGATGGGTAGCCCTAAGTTAGTCAGATCGCCTATCCATCTGCGATTAGCTAATCAGCAGTGGGTATCACCTCTGGGTCGATTATCGCAAGTGCCAGTTGACATTGATGGAGTTCGCAGCTCTGCGGACTTTGAAGGTATAGAAATTATTGGCAATAGTAGACCATATCCAGCACTGCTAGGCATTGATTGGGCGATCGGTAACATGGCCGTTATCGACTTAAAGAGAAGACAAATGACCTTTGAGGACGTGCAGATCTGGGTCATCGCACTGTTGGATCCTCTTTAGGGTCCTATATACATTGAACCTATCCGAGCAGAGGAAGAGGCACGTAACATGGACAGTCTCTATCAGATGAATGTGAACCAGAGTGACTACATCAATCCAACCGCAGAAGGGAACATTAGTTGGCGATGCGACAGCTCATTCGCATCGGATTCGGATGTTGGTCTAGAGAACTGGCAGAACAGACTTTACGAAGTCTCAGCGCGGAGATGTGCGTACATGACTAAGTCATTGCTATGGATTGGCGTAGAGATCAATGAGATTCCATCATTTCATGGTATAACAGATATCCAGGACTTTCTCACGCAGTTTCAACAACAAATTCCTCATGAGCAAAGGATCGCAGCTATGGACCTTGCAGTACAAGCCACACCTGCAAGATGGTGGTATGCACATAAAGAGAATATCGCATCATGGGATGATCTTAAGAGATTGATGGCGATCAGATTCTATACCGACAGAGAAAATGCCCCGCAGAGATACACAGGAGAAAGTGACCCCAGGTCACATATTCAGACATGTGAACAGAATTGGTTGGACATTCCCAAGGATGAATGGGTTCACTGATTCATTCACACTTTGGACCCAGTTCCACGGAACTGGTACACAGAGACTCAATTGCGCGAGGGAACGACTACATGGCCACTTCTAATAGACAGATTTCTACTCACCTTCGCTTTTGAATCTGAGTATCCAAATGTTGATCAGGCCCTAGATGTAATAAAGATTAAGATATTTGAGGATTGTACACTATCAGTACAAACTCAACCTAAGTGGGCCATCCAGTTAGAAGATGCACTCGAGTGCTATAACTTCGAAGCAGAACCAGAGGATGAGTATGAGGATCCTCGCAACATCAACATTCCGGAGTCAAAAGGGACTCGCGATGTTGATGGATCGAAGCTACAGAGTCCAGAAATCATAGAGCCGATCAAGATTAAAAAGATCAATATTGGCACAAACACAGAACCAAAGTTTGCCTCTATTGGAGACTATTGGACCGATGAAACAGTTGGACAGATTGCAGACTTGTTACATGACTATCAGGACCTATTTCCCACCAAGTTCACAGAGACGAAGGGAATAGTCGGAGACCTGGGAGTAATGAGGATACCATTGAAAGAGGATGCTAGACCAGTCAAGCAGCGTCCATATAGATTAAATCCACACTACAAAGAAAAAGTTAAGGATGAGATCGATAAGATGCTAGCAGCAGACATCATTGAGCTCGTAGAAGAGAGCGAATGGGTTAGTCCCATGGTCGTGCAAGAAAATAAAACCAAAGGAGACATCAGGATCTGTGTCGACTTGCATAAACTCAACGATGCATCGCTTCATGATCCATTTTCGACACCTTTCACTGATGAAGTACTAGACAATGTGGGAGGACAGGAGGTCTACTCCTTCACTGATGGATTTTCAGGCTATCACCAGATCAGAATCCACCCAGAAGATCGCCATAAGACCACGTTTGAAACAGAATGGGGCTCATTCCAGTATACGGTAATGCCGTTTGGTCTTAAGAATGCACTAGCTATCTTTTCTAGAGTAGTAGTTGCTGTATTTAAAGAATACATCCATAAATTTCTAGAAGTTTATTTTGATGATTGGACTGTATTTGGATTAATTGACAAGCACATAGGATACTTAATACTGATGTTATAGAAATGTAGGTAGTACCAGATTTCTCTAAACTTGAAAAAATGTATATTCTGTGTGCCATTTGGTATTTTGTTGGGTCACATTGTTTGCAAGCAAGGCTTGATGGTAGATCCCGCAAAGATTGCCATCATTGTAAATCTTCTAGCACCCAATTCAGTCAAACAATTGAGAACAGTACTTGGTCATACTGGGTACTACAGAAAATTCATCAAGGGATACGCAAAGATTACAGCACCAATGGAAAAACTGTTAAATAAAGATGTAAAATTCCTATGGAATGAGGAATGCCAGCAGAGTCTAAACACACTTAAAGAGAAGATGGTTACAGTACCCATCTTAGTATTTCCAAACTGGACTAAGCTGTTTCATGTACATGTGGATGCATCTGGCATCGCATTAGGGGTTGTTTTAACGCAACCAAGAGAAGGAGGTATTGATCATCCTATTGCATACTCTAGTAGAAAGCTGTCGACAGCAAAAAAGAACTACACCACGACAGAAAGAGAAGGCTTAGCTATGGTATACGCGCTACAGAAGTTCAGGCACTACTTGTTGGGTGCCTTGTTCAAGATGTTTACTGACCATTCCGCATTGAAGTATCTGGTCAATAAGCCAGTGTTAGGGGGAAGAATCTGCAGATGGTTACTCCTCTTTTAGGAGTATGATTTTGAAATCATTGTCAAACTAGGAAGATTGAACGCTGGACCTGATCATCTGTCACGAATAGACTCAGGAGAAGAGCCAAGTAATCTAGAGGACAATTTGCCAGATGTGCAATTGTTCTCTATTCAGGTCGCAGATGAGTACTATGCTGATATCATTCACTTTCTCACTACAGGAAGGGCACCTGAGGAGTTTACCAAGCATCAAAAGAGGCAGTTGGTTGTTAAAGCAACAGACTTCACCCTGATCGCAGGACAGTTATACAAGTTAGGTCCAGATGAAGTCCTGCGCAGATGTGTGATGCCACATGAAAAAGAGGCTATTATCAGAGAAGCACATTCAGGTACCGCAGGAGGTCATTTCGCAGGAAAGCCGACTGCGCAAAAAATCCTGACCGCAGGATTATGGTGGCCTACGTTACATAAAGACACTAAGGACTTTTGCAGATGCTGCGATATCTGCCAGAGGGTAGGAAAACCTTCACGACGAGATGAAATGCTGCTACAACCGCAGGTTAGATTGTACGCATTTGACAAGTGGGCTATAGACTTTGTGGATCCTATCAACCCACCAGGAAAATGTACGGGCGCGAGATATATCATCACTGGAACAGAGTACCTCACCAGGTGGGAAGAGGCCAAAGCAGTAAGAAATTGTGATGCTGCTACAGCCGCACAGTTCATTTTTGAAAACATCGTCACTAGATTTGGATGCCCAGTAATTTTGATGAGCGATCAAGGCACACACTTCTTGAATCTCACCATTAAGGCTTTGACGGAATAATTCTAGACACAGCACCATAAGAGCACTCCCTACCACCCGCAAGCTAATGGTACGGTGGAGGCCTTTAACAAGATTTTAGAAAATGCTCTTACTAAGATATGCAACAGCCAAAGGAATGATTGGGACCTCAGAGTTAACGTTGTATTATGGGCGTATAGGACTACATGCAAGAAACTTACCAGACACACACCTTTCAGCTTGGTGTATGGACAGGAGGCTCTTATGCCTATGGAGTATATCCTTCCCAGTTTAAGAATTGCTCAGATCACTGGAATGGCTGATACAGACACGGTGCATGAGAGGCTAGCACAGCTACTTGCCTTAGAGGAAGACAGATTCATCGCCGGATTCCATCAGAAAGTACAGAAGGCACGAGAAAAAGCTTGGCATGACAGGCACATTAAGAGTAAGACTCTTCAGATCGGAGACCTAGTACTCCTCTATGACAGTAAATTTATTAAGTTTCCAGGGAAGTTCAAGACGCATTGGTTGGGGCCATGTCAGATACAGTAAGTTATAGAGGGAGGAGCCGTTCAGCTCAGCAAACTGAATGGGGAGCTTCTTCCCATGATGATCAATGGCAGTAGGCTTAAGCTTTATATTGACAGCCACTCCACCTCTCAGCCCTAACTCAGAGATGAAATGGTGCAGATGTCCAGTGTAGTTGAAAGGAGGCATCGCACCGGGAATTAGTCTACACCGGCAGGTATTCTAAATAGCAGGAATCGCATAAGGACGGTTCATTTTGGTTCAAAAAAAACGCGTAAGTTTGTGTTGAGCAAGTGATGTGGTGTGGCATCGCAGCAGCGCGATGTTTCTCCGTGCCACGTACCTAGTTTTTGTAACGAGATAGAGGGCTAGTCAAGTCGCCTTCTGACAGGAAGTTAATGAAGAAATGACCGGTATACCTTACCGTAGATTTGGCAACAGCATAATAAATTTATCCAGATTTAGCAAATCTTCGACGAGACCGGCGCCTGCATACACACGCTTCAAGGGAAATTGATCGGATTTCAGCATTTATTGAGGATCAGGATGACGGGTGTGGTCTCGTCCAAGCAATTAATACGACCAACGGGTTCAGTCTAGATGACCGTTGTGTCTGGGATTATAGCCTTTAGCATAAAAGCAGAAATTATTCATTCGGAAGGGTTACTTTTGCAAAGAGCCGAGAGCTATAGAGTGCATTGTTAAGTTTTCCCTGTGCAGAGATAATTCCATTGTAGAGTGCTGTGATTTCCAGGGTTTGTAGCCATTGCCAATCCAAAGTATAACACCAAATGGGTTCTTCCTGAAGAGGAACCTTTAGAGGACAGTCTGAGACGCTTCGAGAATGGTGGCCATATGTCCGCTATGGCAACGCCGCCCAGGGTTGTGAAATTAGGAACATCACAGATAAGACAATTTCCAAGGATGAGGAGTCAAGCATAGGATGCAGAGGATGTCATCAAAGTCTCTGCTGAGGAGAAGAAGAAAGCCGAGCCGATCACTGAAGATAAGAAAGCAGAGCAGCGGAATGATGAGAAGAAATCTACCGCTAGGAAGAAAGTAAAAATGAGAAAAAGAAAGCAAATGGAGAAGGGAGATGACCTATCTCATCAGCTAAGAGAAGAACAAGAGGTTCCTAAGGTCAAGAATGAAAATATGCGGAACCCAAGCAACGTGAATACCTGGAGTGAGTTGCTGAGAATAAAAGTGAAAGGGACAACAAACCAAACAAGCAGAACTTCAAGATGCAGACAAAGGCTTGTTCTCGGAATGGAATTCCTGGTTTGTATACCTTTCGCATAAGTAGGCTCCAGACTGAATGAAATATTGAGAAGGCTGGAAGAT
>LPNX010416963.1:324697-375959 GCA_001517045.1 Pseudotsuga menziesii
TAAGGTGAAGCTACGACGCTGTAGCATGTTTCTAGCTGCAGAGCAGAGCCGAAAACCATGACTGTTGGAACAGATAAGTCAAAGGAGACGACAGTACCTGAGCAGTCAAGAAGAGAGAGCTCAACCACTGCATTGAAGGCAGCGGCGAAGACAGGAGGGCTCAGCTACCCTCATAAAGGAAAAGGAGCGACAAGGCCGAGGTATTGAAGACGAAGGACAGAAGATGGGAAGCGGTACATAGTACCCATGGTCAGTGCCGGGAAGCATGGAAGACTGCAGAGAGCAGTGGTGTGACAGAAAGAAGCTACCCCAAGTACAGATATGCCGACTGTCACTAGTTAGGGTTTGGGTTACTGTTGGGACAGGCCCACAGTGTTGTAATGGCGAGACCTTTGGGCCGCCTATAAAGGGATGTATTTTGTATTGTAAAAGGTTGGCATGTTGGAATTTTGGGCATTTTAGGCCATCCAGCTAGTCATATTATCAGTAGTCTGTTAGCTTACTGTTATTTTGTATTGTAACAATCCGCAAGGATTGACAGAGAGAGAGAGAGAGATTGAGAGTATATTGTAAGAAGGCAATATAGAGATAGAGAAGAGATCTAAGAGAGAAGGGCTCCAGGTTGTGTGCGGAGTTACCCAGAAGATCTCTAGCTGCATATGCGGTGCAGCAGAACTATGTACCTCTCTCAAGTTATAATATAGAAACACAGTTCTGTGGACGTAGCTTCTACCCTGGAAGTGAACCATGTAAAATCAGAGTGTTATGTGTTTGATTCATGTGATTGTATTTACTTGTTGTATCTGTCATTCATTACATGAACTTTGCTTACAGTTAATGTATGTATGCGTTATTTAGTTTGTAGCATATTACAAGGATAAATGCAAGTCGAAGTCTTTAAGTATTTTGTGTAAGAGTTTGTATAAGTTTCCCTCAAGATAGTTAAGAGTCACAGTATAAAATAGCCTTGTGTATTGAGTCCTATAAGTTAACACCAGTAAGATAAGTACGCTGAGTCGCAGTGGTAGGATATCGCATGGAGGTGATATCGCACCAGCAGAGGAGCTGCGGTGCGCGATACCGTGGGTTGAGGACTGAGCGTAGGAGAGAGTTAGTTGTTGCCCAGGACGCGGCGATGTGGTAAAGGTTGGAGTCATTGCGAGCAAGAGGAAACTGCACATCGCGTCGCAGAGAGAAAGAGACACCTCGCGGGCTAAGAAGAGCTGCGAGGCATGCAAACAGGACGCCACACAGAACCTAGTCGAGACACTTGAGTCCTTGGCCAACCCATTAGAGTCACTTCGGGTGAGACTTCAGGCCGCTTCGCGGTCTGTTGCCGAAAGGGCCAGTGAGCTAGGGGTGTTGTTGGTTCATTATAGTAAACCTGGGTCTGCTCGACGACCAACATGCAATTCGAATCCACATGAGGAAATTCGAATTGATTAGACTCTACTTGACTGTAGGTAACTAAGACCTTGTCTAAATCACTATCGGAGGACTCAATAGTTAACTGACCTTGTCTAAACCATAACCAGAGCTCATCGAAGTTCTAAAACACAACTCAAGTGTTACATTCAGTGTTGACTAAGGCTAATTGACTATGGTAGGTGAGAAATGTGCCCCTCTTGAGTGCAGCCATGCAAACCTAGCGCTAACTAAATGTAGAGGACTATAACTGAATGTAACTTACTCCTAACTTAGCTTGACTAGTCACCAACTAAACTAAACTAACCTTGGTTGGTTTCGACACTCCCAGTGGCTCCTAAATTGTAGGGATTGGTCTAGGAGGCTTCTAAACTGATGCATGCAAGTGCAATCAGTGGGAGTAGGCCTCAATTAGTGTTCCCCACACTTTAGTAACTGAAACATGTGCCCCAATTAGGCCAAGTGGACCCAATGGTGCTAGTGACTAAAAATAGACTAGATGGACTCTCGATTTAGACATGACTCCTGATTTAGACATATGACCAAATTGGACAAGGGAGGATTAATAATCCTAATACTCACAAATTAGATAAAGCATGAGTGAGTTTTCATGATTGATGGAAAAAATTTCTAATCCTAGAATCTAGAGAGAAAATCATGAAGGATTGGTTGGAAACAAAAGATAGCAGTTTCCTAGTTGACTAGCTTTACCTTATTCATTGAAAAGCTAGAATAAAGCAGCATATAGACAGAATCTACAAGAAGGAATAGTTACTAATTATGGAAGTCAATAAAGTGGGAAGGATCTAACTAGGATTAGGATAAAGGAGCTCCTGGGGTATATATGGAAAGTGTTGACCAAGTGGTGCAAGTGGATTCCAACTATCTAGGATAGTTGGTAGGAAATTAATCAAATAATGATTAAATATTTTATCCTAGGTATGAAGTGGGTTTATAATATCCCAATAGATCTGAGGTGGTTACTTCTAGCAGAGGGAGATGAGTTCTCATGCAATGTGTGTGGGGAGGTCCTTGGAAAAGATCATTAGAATTGGTATAGTCTATAATTAATAGACAGAATCTCTGAGAGTTCTCTATATTGATGTAAGTTTGCAACATTTGAATAAATTAATTAAAACAATCCCACTAGAAGCTAGGACCCATAGACATAGGACTTTAGAGATGAACACGATTATCAATCTATAGTCTTCAGTTTATGGTTTTCATCTGTGTTAATTTGCATTCATATTGTTATCACTTGGAATTTACCCTTGGTTGTGAGAGGATAATCCCAAGGTAACCACAAAACCAATATTTAGGAGGAAAGTTGGCTTCTTTCCTACCAGAGAGGGATCTCTCAATAGATAAACACAAAGGCCAGATATATTTGAAAGAAATAAATTTAATGGTAACAATGGCTGAAACAAGTGGTCATTAGGCATGGAGTCAAATATTAAAAATAATTAATGGCAGTGCTTTGCAATGGAATTCTTAACAAAGGCAGGGTACTCACTCTTTTACAATCAAAATGCTAGTTGACTGGTGATAGGGAAGAATAAGAAACAGTCCATTAATATGGGAATATGAGGATGAATCCAATATCAACTTTAGTGGAAAAGGTTTGTGAATGCTTGATATTAAATAAACAGAGCATAAATCTATGAATTCTGATTCAATATACACTTATTCAAGCATGAAAAAGATAACATAATGGAAAGATAACAGGAAACACATTCACATAAAGGAAAGAAGGTACAGACTGTAAAATAAATAACACAAGAATCTCTAGTAGAAAACATGCTTGGCTCTGCAATCCTTTTATTAATCTTGAAGCTCTCTTACAAAAATCAGTTCTTGATCACGGGTTCCAATGCGCATTATATTGTAAAATGTTTCTTAAATACATCAAAATGCTCCTTGAGTTGATAAATGTTTACATACTAAAAATAGGTGAAAACAATTTCCTTATTACACTTGTCACTTGACTCCTAACAAACTAACTATTCAAAAATCTGTTACATTATTTAAAAAAAACTTGTCTTCAAAATTTCTCGAGTTTTACAAAATACACTCTTCACTGATGCAATTTATACTTTGTCCTGCCAAATTTCTCTATCATTTTCCATTAGTCTACAAATGGAAGCTCCAGATTGGCCATCTCTTCCGCCAACACTCTCAACTCCATGTGATCTACCAATAAATTAGGTGGCAGTTGGGTACAAATTGTCCTAAAAGTATTAATAAATTTAAAATCCACTGTCAATTTATCAATTACATTTTTCCCTGACAAATATTGGTTCATGTCTTCAAATTTTATGTGATCCCATCTACATCTGACCAATAATGCCTGATACTCTAACTGAGATAAAAATTTCCATCTTCTTACCAGAAGGAAGGAAAACCTTTTTTAAAAAGGTACACAAAGGAGCCTTTAAAAATTTACCTAATGATATATTATATCAGTCTTGTCCTACACAATTTCTATGTGCTGATGTTTTCCTACCACTTTTCTTTCGAAGTGATCACTGTAATTATTTCCTTGATGCCCATTGTCCTCAAATCTTCTTCAGAAATAAATAAATAAATAAGTATTTAAAAAATTATTGTGTTTGTGAGTATGTCAGCTGGATTTTTAATTTAAGGCATCTTTCATTGTTGTACAACTTTGTTTAAAAGCATTTATTACCAACTCCTTCTCTTGAATATAATTTAGGTAAGGTCTGACTTTAACAGCTTCTTCTATTATCATATCCCAAATGAGACGTCTTTCTTTTTGCATTGTTAATTGTCTAGATAGTTGCTTCATTAATTTCTCATTTTTATCCAACAACTCTTTATTTTTGTTCTCTAATATTTTCCTCTCTTCTTATTTCTTCAAGACTGCATCAGCTAAATTTGTATTCTGACTTTTTAAACCAACAATCTCCAAGTATCTTAGAATCACTTGTGACATAACCTATACAATATATTCAGTATTTGTTTTTGCAGCAAAATGGACTATTTATACTTCATCTTCCTTGATTTTATCTTCTTTCTCCTTTTCTAAAACCAACTGATTTTCATTTAGAAAATCAATCTTTGCAATTAATAAGGCTCTTTATTTTTCCCATTTACCTTTCTCTTCAGTAAGCTTCAATAGCTTTTCCCTAATGTCATTCAGCTCCTGGGTTAGCAAGTCTTTCTCTTTTTCTAATTTAGATCATTCAGAACCTTGAATTAACTGGGTTGCGGGGATCTTTAACTTGTTCTTTAAAAATTGAATAGTATTTTCTTTCTCGGCTAGTATGTTTTGTGTCACTTCTCCTGTATTTTATTCATTCTCCATGGACATCAAATCTCCTTGAAGTTTCTTTATTTGTTGCTGGTGCACTTTATTCTCCACCTTCTCCTGCCTCAACTGGTTTTCTATTTTGGCCTGTGTGGATTGTAGTTTGGATACCTTTAAGGTAGATTTCATCAAATCACTGTAAATAACCTCTCCAACATTTTTATGCAAGTAAATCATATCAAGAACTGGGATGGCCTTTAGATTCAATCTCATCTCGGTTATTTTGTTCTTGGTGACAACTGCTAAATTTAAAGTATTCCTAGTATGATATTTAATAGTGACCAGTGAGACCCCTTTGCTTTATATATTTCTGACTTCATAATATAGTTTTGAAGATTCTTTTAAAGATATCTCCTTATATTTCTTATATTGGCCATACAAGTCAGTTTATGATTTGAATTTGTCACTTAATGCTTCTGATACCTCTGAAAACTCATACTCTTGTATTTCAAAGGTTGGTCCTTTGACCTTTCCTTTTCCTTTCTTATTTTCAGCTTTAGTTACCTATACCAATTCTCCCTTAGACTCATCCTTTTTTCTTTTAGGCATTTCTGAACTTTCTTCTTCCTCTATCTCCATGGCATGTGAATGAGTTCTCCTGCCTAGTATTTGTACTTTGCTTGCAATAGGTGTTATCACTTATGTTGCTTTTATTATAGAAAATGGATTTTCTTGTGAAACATATGTATCTTCCATCTATGTTGGATAATCCATCCCATTGAATCTTTCATCCAATCCTTCCACCTCTTGATCCTCAAATGCCTTGTTCTTGTTCATCTACCTACTTTGTGAAATAACATGATGTCGATCATAATTGATAGTAAAATATTTCCTAAAATTTGCATCCTGTAGCATACTTTCGATTACAAGGAGTGTAGATTTATTTTTTATAATGAATGGCCCAACCACCCATGGAAATTTAATCTCATAATCCTTTTTAAAACTGATAAAATGTTCATTTTCCACAATTAACTTATGTCTTATAAATTCCAAGCAAAATACTATAGGGGTCAGGAATGCTGGAAAGAGATAAGGTTCAAGAGTAAAACCTTACACCCTAATTATAATATGCTCTTATAGGAAAAACCAATCCCCTATTTTCCTATCAGGAGAAAACTGTAGAGTCTCTTGCATCTTTGGTAATACTCTGGGCAATTTATTCTGTAAAAATAATTTTCACACTTCTTCCATCAAAAGTTTCATATATTTGAAAAAAGAATTATTGGTCTCTATTATAAGTACCATCTCTGGGAGATGCAATTTTTCTTCATTGGAAAATAGAAACATTATGATCATGTATGACTGAAACGTAAAGTGTCTGTATTGTGGAATATCACTAGCTGAGAAGGAATATTTTTAGCTAGGAATTCATCAAATTTAAGACAAGGGGGTTGAGGGGACTGAGACTCAGGCTAACTAACACTGATTTTAAATAACAGACTCATTAATAGTTCAGGGACAAACATGTATGTATCTACACCTAAGAATTGACTCAACAATGAAATAACCAGTTTTGTTTCTTCATTAAACAGGTTGACATCCAGGGGAAAAGGTTGGTTAGAAAGGGATACGTCATATCTAAAACACTTGGAGAAAAATGGTTTCCTCTCTTAAATGGTCGCATGCCTAAAAAATTGGATTAGGTCTTCTTCTACAAATTCTTCTCACCTCTGGGTGAATGAAGGAAGGACTACAAGAGAATATCGAACAACAAGGGAATTTAAATGGAATAATATGTTGGTTTTAGAAGCATCCATAATTACTCTCTCAGATGAAGAGTAATTTGATGCACATCAATAAATGAATTTTGGGAAATTTAGGGTTTGGTCTGGGCATAAATGGTAAAAATGAGACTAGAAAACGTCGTGTAGTAGTTTCCCTGGTCCTTAAAGGCTTCTATCTTGGTTTTTAGTTGGTAAACCAGGCCAAAAGACAAAACAAAATAAAAAATATCGCCATCTCTATATTTGAAAACCTCCTATAATTTATGGAACTCTAAGGCTTGCGCCTCAACTTCACCTCTGCTATCCATTTTCAAATACTAGTAGGCAGGTGAAAACATGGCCTACCTGGAAAATTGATAGCTATAAATATAGTTTTCTGACTTGGCTTTTTCCACGTAGAGATGCTTATTCTCCCAATGAAAAAAATGAAAAATAACCCTTAAACATGTGTTCTTCCCTTCTATAATATTCTTGAAATGGTGGTTTTGGAATCTTGGAAAGCGATTTATTTTCCATTTGTGGAGTGATCCTTTAATCCCCATGCATGTCATGAGAGTGGATCTATTTTTATCCATAGATTTAATCTATCTCTCACTTGAACCGTTGATCTTGCTCTCCCTTTAACCTTAACCTTTTCTTATTCCGCTACATAACACCTTGTCTATCTATCATGCACTTTCCCTTTGTAGATCATATATCCCTCGTAGATTTACTTGATCTCCACCACACGCCGTTGATTCCCTTTATCTTTTAACCAACACCTTTATTGTATGTTGCCTCATGATTTCCAAATTAGTGTGCAGCTTCCTTAGGTGGATTACCTAATAGTCATCGATTTAATCCACCTGCGATCCTGGTCGTCCATCAAATTTATCCTTTAATCATTCTACCAATCTTCTATTCATCATTTACCATGAAATTCCTCCCATTGGACCCCGTCTTCGTCGTTGATCTTGTCCATCTTTCATCTTCATCGTTGATTTTGGATACTATTTAAACTTGTTGCCCATTCCCGATTCATCTTTTTCCATGCATCTTCTCACGGTGTATTTCGTATGCATCGTTGATCTTATCTACCCTTTTTCCTTTGTCATGTATTTGAATGGACCGTAATCCTTTCTGTCGATCACCAACTTTACTTTTTACCTTGCAACTTTAAATAATGGATACGCCACTTGTCGTATATTTTTTCGCTTGACAATATTGGCTATTGAAACCTTCACTATATACTAAGTGTCATTTCTTTATTTTTAACCTCTTACAAGCCTTAGCCTATGGTTTTATGAGAAAATAAAAACCTTGGTATGCGCTTTAGCACCCATTTCATCACCCCCTAGGTCATATTACTAAAAATTTCACATATAAGATCCTTATTTCTCCTTAAGTCCCTTCCATTTACCTATTAACCAAAATAGTGCTAACACCTATTATTTATTCATTTTGTTTTAAGATATTTTATTTTAAATATTCCCCAAACAGTTTACTTTTTTAAATCATTCAAACAAAAATTCATGGTTAATGAGATCTTGTAATATTCAGATCATACATATCCAATATTCCAGCAAGGATTTCCTAAGGTATTTGGATCTAAATACTTTACACCATAGGCCTGAATGGAACAACCCCCTCCACATACTCTTAAGGCATAATTCCTAGATGAAATGGAGTAACATTTTAATGCCCCATTCCCCTAAGTATTTAGGTGTACAAATTATTTCCTAGTGCAGTAAATGAAAGCTTCCCCCATCCAGCTTCCCGGACCATAAAAAATTCATCATTTTTATTATAATGTTGGGGACAATAGATAGGTGTATCTTGGACATATACATCTAATAGATCCAAATACTCTCCAAAATAGGCTTAACCAAGATAAATCTACCTCCTAGAAAGTATTGATGTTTGAGCAAAATAAAAGATGCTTGAACTTTAAAAAACTTTTATTTATTAATTTCAGTACATATGATTGTCATAAATCATCCACATATATATCAGCCAAATATCAGCCATATATAAATCTCATAAATAAATCAACCATAAGAGACAAGATATACCCTGGGAAAACCCTCCAAACAAGGAGGATGAAAAACCCAAGAATTATTTGAGTATAATAGATAGACTTGCAGAGAATGGTTTACAACACATAAGCATATTGCTCGATAAGAGATATCACCACAACGATAGAGAAAATAAATCCAATGCAAACCTACAAAACAACTGTATGCAACTGTATTGAACTTGTCATATGCCTAGTATATTAATAATAAGTCAAAAACCATAGCATGCAGAAGGTAGCACATAGGAGGATCAGTAAACATACTAAGAGCACCACATAGTTCATTCACAAGGAGGATCTAACTAGAACTCCCTCCATCCAAACATTAGCACCCTTCCTTTCCTCAATTATATTTAAATGAATGTTCATTGTCTTCAACTAAAAGTGAATTGACTTGAACTCAATGTTAACTGACTTGAACTAAATGTTAACTGAATTGAACTAAATGTTAACTAACTTGAAATGAATGTTAACTGACTTGAACTGAATGTTAAGTGACTTGATCTGAATGTTAACTTACTTGAACTGAATGTTAACTTACCTGAATTGAATGATAACTAACTTGAACTGAATGTTAACTAACTTGAACAAAATGTTAACTGAATTAAACTGAATGTTAACTCGTTCAAATGAATGATAAATTACTTGAATTGAATGTTAACTGACTTGAAATGAAAGTTGCTCACTTAGTTAACAAGATAACTTAAGTGTCGTTGGCACTTTAATCTTAGTGCCATCCATGCACAATTTCTATTATTGACTTTTGCATGGATCTCTTTAGTTAACTAATGCATGTTTATTGATGAACATTAAGCTCTTTTTTGTTTAAATAATTGCATTCATTAATAGTTCAACTAATTCTTTGACTGAGGCATTCATAATTTACTAAAGATTTATAACTTGAGTTCACTTAGACATTTGCATGGGAAGTTTTATTTCTCTTTCTCTATGCTTTATCTCATTATCATCAAATAATTAATGCATGGTCCATATGTGTATTATTTATCCATCTTATCATACCATACTCAAAATCATTAATCCATTCATATTGATGATCATATATATTAACCCTGCCCATATAGTTATATGCCAAAGTAATTCACTCTAGGGGTAGTTAAGACCTAAAGGAGACTTATAGCACTTGGTGACCATGACTAGCAATATATCACATAGTATTTCCACTTGACTTGATGCAACACAATTCCATCTCCATATTGGAGATCCATTCTCATAGGGTACCGTATATGAGAATCTTTGACTTGATACAACACAAGTCCACCGTCTTGATAAAACACAAGACCAATATTGATACAACGCAAGACTCCAATCTTGATCCAAAACAAGATTCTAATCGTAATACAACACAATATCACAGTACATGAATCACACCTCAATACATGAGGATTATATAGGACTTGATGCAACACAATGTCCTGACTTGATGACGCACAAGTCCCTAACTTGATACAGCACAATTCTTGGAGAATGACTCCTAGTGTTGTACAAACAACAATCCCTCTTAGCAAGGGATATATTCTTTGCTTTACCAGAAATTTCTTGCCATACCAAGCTTATCTTGAAATTATCTCAACTTCGTTACTAGGATCATATTTGTCCACAAATTTGCAATTTTCTCATCAGTAGCTATTTACTGAAATTTTATTTTACATGACCATGACTTCGATCAAGTAAAATTTCATCTCAGTGTGTTATATCATAACACATAGGGTTTTTTCCAGAAATCTTGATTATTAACACCTAATAATTATAGGCTTCAATTCTTTCACCCTAACAGGTAGCATCCCAAGCTACACTACTCCTCAGTAGGTAATACTATTTTCAAAATACATTTAGCTTATGAAGTACTAACTCCAATACACATAGTTAATCCCAAGGTATATAATAGTTCTACTTTGTATCAAAATACAACAACAAATCTATTATAATGTACCTCAAAGGTACTCAAACATATGCTTATCCACAAGCATAAAAATACAACGAGTCTGCTATGTACTTTAAGGAACCAACCAACTACTTATTCAAAGTAGAATCATCTAGATCCCATCCAATTGGAATTTTCTCTAAACTAGAAACTATGGATTTCATATCCATCATAAACAACACATTAAATGTCTAATTATCATACAGAAAGAAAATATTATCATTTCTTTCAATTTTCAACATTTGTTGACTTCGAGAATCTTCTACCATCTGAAGAAGTTCTTAGTGAGATTGGAATTATTTGTGATGTTCTTCAAGGCTTGATCACTTTCATAGTGATTTCATATCATGGTGCTATACATAGCCAACTGTATGGCTATCTAACCTCTCCAAGAGGTTTAACTTCTCTTTGACAGTTCAGACTATAACTCTTCTCGAGTATGTAATATTTTCTGAGACATTGATCATGTCTCTGTTCATGTGGATTTTCTCCACAAGATGTCACATCCCTTGGTTTCCTAATTCATGTACCATGACTAACTAGTTTGGGGAGTTTTAATTGTTATTTCTTGTGAAGATATATCAATACTCCCTCTTCAACTAGAGTAGTATTTTTATACTATACCAATCTTGTTCTAGATAGAGGCTTAGTAAATATGCTAGAAATTCTTCTCATTCGTTGATATTTAAAAAAGTTACACAACTCCTTTATGTTCCACGTCTTAGGAACTTTGCAAGGTTTTAATTATTTAGAATATGTTGTGCATGTCTATGCACTGAGTGTAAAGCATATAACTGATCCTGGGACCTGTGTATATCTAACATTTAAAAGATACTACAAATATGAATAAGAATCATATTTATATTTCATGTGTGTGATCATGGATTTATAATCCATTGTTCTTGAATCCTTTTAGGAACTCTACTAAATATTTTTTCAACAGAAGAAAATATTATTTAATGATTATTACATCTATAAACTTAAGAAGCATACAAGACTCTTACATATAACTTACTTCTAAATATGAGCACCGTGCAAGTTTCTGCATAGTAGGAGTTTAACTAACCAGTTCCATTTGTTTTCCAAGAACTAGCAAATATAGCTTCTACCTCTCAACATATAGGATGTGACAATCATAATTTAAGTCCTCCATCACAGAGACTCATACTCCTCTATGTCTAACACATATACGAATATAACTAGTATAAATAAATTACCTTCAGCAGTCTTTTACATCTTTCAAAATAGTATTAGGGCTTCTGACTTCTTCTTGATATGCTCTCTTTTAAGATCATCCATCGGAATGACTCTTCATTCATGTCATTCTCTACTTGTAGGTCGGGGCATATGGATTTTACCTACATGAAAAATTATTCTAATGGGTAGAAATTTCATACTCATGAATTTTATTCACATGAATATTTCAATATACTAATAATGATTTGTATATTTATGTATATGTTAAATCAATTTTTTGAGATAACGTCATTCATATTTCATAAATAAATTATGCAGCCCCATATTCATATCCCATCAAACAATCATGCAACCCTATAGTTTTCTTTAATTTAAACATAACATGAGTTTTATTATTTACCAATAAATAGAAGGATTGTAACATATGCTTTTAATGATGTTATACTATAACAACATTCCTAATCCTAGGAATACATTCAAAAAACCTTTAAAATGTGATTTGATAAAAGCATGTGATAATTAAACAATCATGCATGTATACTTCATGAGTTTTGTTATTTTCCATTAAAACAAAGACAATCAACATATATGCTCAACATGTTATATCATAACACAATTCATAATCCCAAGAATACCGATCTCTATATGACTGTAATGAAACACATTTAAAAGAATATAGATCTAAAGATAATAGAATAAACAAAATGAAAGTAATTATCCTTTATTGTTTTGTGTTTTCCCTCTTGATATTTTCTTCCTTTTGGATATTACTGGAGCCCCTCGATCTTGATCTCCTTGCAAATTTGAGTGCATGCAGGAGGTAGAGACTCTCTACATGGGGATACTGAATCCCATGCAAACTGGAGTGAAGGCTCTTCTTTAGGAAAAATTTCTTCTACCAACCACCATCATCTTCTTCAGATGATTTCTTAATTCTATGAAGCTTTCATTACATACAAGACTCAAATAAGGATAATATACAATCCACAAATCCTTGGGTCGTTCAGAAAATTCATATAAATTGGAAAGATGTCCATAACACGAATAATGAAAAATTCATATTCAAATACCTGATCATATATCCTAAAAAATTGTGAATTTTCAAAATTTTCTTGACTCTAAAGTTAAATCATCCCATTTGGGAAGTGGGTTTTCAACGATTTTGTTTGATTCTTCACGGATTGATCAGAAATGCTCCACGAAATTTGTCTACTGGAAAGTGACGGGAATGGTGCATACATAATTTCTCTTGGACTCACCCTACATTGGATGAAGGATACTCAATCACTGAGTTAACGTAGGCATCTAGGTCATTCTCCTCAAGAATTCTTAACACCCTTTCCTTCCATGTGTTAAATTTGGAATCACCTTCAAGTCGGTCTTCTGGTAGGACAAAGATCGATGTGACGGCTCCAATATTTTGCTCAACTCTTCAAGATCACATAGGATTTAGTTTGTTGCATAAAGGTAAGCTCCTTCACGCCCTATGCTCTGGTACCATGTTGATGTTTGAGACAAATCAAAGATGCTTGAACTTTAAAACACTTTTATTGGTCAATTTCAGCACATGATTCTCATAAATCACCCACATATATATTAGCCACATATATCAACCATATATAAATATCATAAATAAATCAACCACATAAAATAGTCAACCATAAGAGACAAGATATACTGTGATAAAACCCTCCAAACATGGAGGTTGAAAAACCCAGCTATTCTTTGAGTATGATTGTTAGATTTGCAGAGAATGGTTTAAAATGCATAAGCAAATTGTCTGATAAGAGATATCACCACAACAATAGAGAAGAGAGATCCAATGCAACCCTGCGAAAAAAATTTGTATGCAACTGTATTGAACTTGACATATTCCTAGCATATTGATAACAAGCCAAAAACCCTAGCATGCAAAAGGTAGCAAATAGGAGGCTCAGTAAACATACTGAGAGCACCACATAGTGAATTCATAAGGAGGAACTAACTAGAACTTCGTCCATGCAAACAATAGTTTCCTTCCTTTCCTCAATTAGCTTTAAATGAATGTTCATTGTCTTCAACTGAAAGTGAACTGACTTGAGCTAAATGTAACTTACTTGAACTGAATGTTAACTGAATTTAACTGTATGTTAACTAACTTGAACAGAATGTTAAATGACTTGAACAGAATGATAACTTACTTGAAATGAATGTTAACTGACTTGAATTGAATGATAACTTACTTGAACTATGTTAACTGGATTGAACTGAATGTAAATAACTTAGTTAATGGGATAACTTAAGTGTCATCAATGCTTTACTCTTAGTGCCATCCATGCACAATTTCTGTTATTAAAATTTGCATGGATCACTTTAGTTAACTGATGCATGTTGATTGGTGAACAATAAGCTCTTCTTTATTTAACTTCTTACATTCATTAATACTTCAATTGATGTTTTGACTGAGGCATTGATTGAGGCACTAAAAATTTACTTAAGCTTTATAGCTTGAGTTCACTCAGACCTTTGCATGGGAGATTTGATTTCTCTTTCTCTATGCTTTATCTCATTATCATTAAATAATTAATGCATGGTCCATATGTGTAGTATTTATTCATATTATCATATCATACTTAAATTAATTATTCCATACGTATTTATGATCATACATATTTCCCCAATCCATATAGTTATATGCTAAATTAGTTCACTCTAGTGGTAGCCAATCCCTAAAGGATACTTATAGCACTTAGTGACCATGAATAGAAATATATCACATAGTATTTCCACATGAATTGATACAACACAAGTCCATGTCCATAATTGGGGATCCGTTCTCATAGGGTACCATCTATGAGAGTCATTGACTTGATACAACACAAGTCTATACTCGATCCAACACAAGTCCACAGTCTTGATACAACACAAGACCAGTCTTGATACACCACAAGACACCAATCTTGATAAAAGGCATGATTCCAATCTTGATACAACACAAGATCACAGTGCAGGAATCCCACCTCAATACATGAAGACATAGATAAGACTTGATACAACGTGATTTCCTAAATTGATACCACGCAAGTCTCTAACTTGAAACAACACTAGTCTTAGAGAATGACTCCTAATGATGTACAAACAACAGAAACAACCATTTAAAACACCAATAATTAATCCTCCTCTCCACTTTCCCAAGAAGCCACAACCAATCCTTAATGAAATATAAGTTTGTATTTTTTTTTTAAACATGTATTTAAATCCTTTAGATATTAACTATAACTAACAAGGAAAGATACCTAAAACTCAAACAAGAACAACATCCTTAACTTCATTGGGTAAGAAAATGGATTTTTGTGTGCTTACATCCATCCCTGAGGAACTAAAAAATAGCTTGATGATATCATAAGAGTATCCCACTCCTCTTAAAGGGCCCAACCTGAAAAGGATTACATTTTCCATTAACAATAGGTGGAAAACATTATGCACAATTGAGACCTTTACACCGTACAAATTTTTATCATGTCTAGCCTTCCCTATCAACCTACTGATTCCTTCAATCACTAGAAGAAAAATCCATGGAAAGAAGGGGTAGACTTTCTTGAGTCCCCTAGTACATCTAAAAAAAAATGAAAGGGAGCCTTTAACAAGTACAAGAAACCTAGAATAAAAAATACAAGTCATGATCCAAATGGTGGCTTCTAGAGGAAATCATGTTTGAATTAAAACCAAACATAAAAAGAACCAATCAACCCTAACGTAATATTTTTTCATATCCATTTTTAATATCAAAAAATTTAATTTTGTGGTTATGATTGAATGTAATATTTCCAACTCCAATATTATTACATCCATTGTCTTCTTTTTTGAGAGGAACCCAAATTACTCTTTAGATATATGATTTTCTAGGAAAGGATTGATCTTATTTGAAATAATATTTGAAATTATTTTATAAACCATGTTGTAAAGTGAAATGGTTCTATAGTCATCAAATGACTCAAATTTATAGATATTTGGGATACGCTAAATAATTTTAGAATTTAAGGCTCTAGACACATAGACTTTCCCCTGAATTCCTCCACAACATCCAACAAATCCTTACCCACAATTTCAAAAAACATGGAGAAAAAATCCATATTCCATTTATTAGGACATGGAATTTTAGAATGAGAAAACTTATCCAAAACATATCTAATTTCTTCTAGAGACACTTCCTTTGTTATTTGCACACCTTCTGCTTCATAAAATAATCATGGATAGTGTTGAATATATAAAATTCAATCACAACAGATCTAGAAAACAAGAACAAGTGTTACAACAAACGCATGCGGATCTTTACATCAATGAGTGTCATAATACTTGTGCAAAAGTTTTGCAACGGTAAATCATTATCATTAACTCAGTAAATAGTTTACAATACTAAACAATGGCATGAATAACCAAGAAAATTCGAATCCTAAAGAGGTCATTCGAGTTCAATGCATGAGAGTGGCTTATTGGTTAGTTAACACCACTCATAACATCGGTTAACCACTTAATTGCAATGTAATTGACTCTAACAAACTCAGAGGCAGTTTAAATTGATTCTAACTAAGTGAGAACTCAACTAAATGCCAAAAATTACCTTAGGATGCCTTTCTGTCTCCAGTTAACTAAGAAGGACGCTTTTCTAACTCTAGTTAACTAAAAATTAGGTAAAAATACTCCTAGTGGACTGAGTTGGGTGCTTTAATCATGAAAATCATCCCATTTTGGTTCCCAGAAATAAGGAGGAGGCCCATATAACTGAGACTGATGAGATGTTGATGATGTAAGCACATGTTTGAGTCAAAATACTTAGGATAAGTGGTAAATTAGGATGTGAAGCCCAAATAAGTGACGAGTAGTTGGAAAATTACTCCAACACCACCCCCCCGCCCCCCACTAATATAATCTCATGTAGGTGATTAAAAATAAAGAGGTCCTTAGAAAAAAAGGTCATAGGTCACCTTGTACATAAATAATCCAAAAAAAATGCTCAAAAATCTAAGTGAGGAAAGAGGGAAAAACCCAGTGGGAAAGAAACCCCCCCCCCCNCTTGGTGAAGATGCCTGCAATTTTCTCATGCATGAGCTCTCGGGTGTAGTGCATGCGGATCTTGATATGATTGGTCCTATGTATCTGAACCAGATCTATCGACATCTTGATGGAACTCTGATTTTCACAAAAATGGCAGTAGAAGTAGTGTTACCAATATCAAACTCAGCTAGAATACCATGCAACCAAGTTGCCTTAATGCAAGCATTGGATGCTCCTTGATACTATGCATCTACGAAAGATAAGGCAATGACTTCCTACTTTTCTCTTGATCAACATATAGGACCTGTACCAATCATGAAAACATATCTGGAAGTGGACTTCCAATCAAGGCTATCACCTTCCCAAACTGAATCAGTGAACTCAACTAGTCAAGATTGGAATCTACAGCATAGTAAATGCCAAAATGTCTCATACCTTGCACATAATGTAGGATCCTTTTAACCGCATTCCACTGAATATCATAGGGTTGATACATGTACCTTGACATAGCACTCACGACATAATAAATATTAGGCCTAGAGTGTGTCAGATACAAAATACTACCAATCAGTTGTCGATATACGGTAGAAACCACCAACGATGTAGAATGACCATCCTCAAGATTGATTCCTGAGAGGAATGGGAATGGTGTAGCTTTAAATTATTCCATATTTAATTTGTTTAGCAAGTATAAATCATATTTTTATTGATAGATCATGATCCCATCAATTTTTTGAGTGATTTCGAGACCAATCCTACCACTTCAGCAGGCCTAAATCACTCATATCAAATGATTGGTGTAAAATGGTTTTTATTGTGTCGATCGAAGAAAGACTGCTTCTTCTAATCAATAAGTCATCACTAAAAATTAAAATGATCATATAATTATCATCATGTAGTTTTAGATATGCATTTGTATATGATTTGCATCTCACAAATTTTTATGACAAAATAAAGGAATCCATCTTTGCATACCATGCTTTTGGGGCATGTTTTAAACCATACAAAGATTTCCTTAATATGAAAACAACTCTTAGATATTATATGTAACCTTTATTATATTTCATGTAGATATATTCCTGAATATCCCATGAATAAAGGAACTCTTTACATCCATGTGGTGCACCTCCTAGTGCTTGGATGCGGAAATTGCCAAAACTAGCCGAATTGAGTCCATTTTTACAATTGCCTATGAAAACGTTTCTGTGTAGTCCACACCTTGGAATTGTGAGAAACATTTTTCCACCAACCTTACTTTGTATTTTTAGGTTGAACCATTAGCAAAAACCTTGTTTCATTAGATTCATTTGCATTGAACCAATTTCCTCCCAGGTGGGAGTGAAACTAGCTCCCATGTTGCATTTTTTCTGAAGAGAATTGTACTCTTCATCCATGGCAGTTTTCCATGTCGGATAATGGTGGGAATGGTAGTATGATTTTGGATATGAACCAATCATCATAAGAAATTTTTTGGATAGCAATGGATTAGCATATAAAGGATTCATGCCAACTCTTTGAAAGTTTGCTCAGGTTCTTCTTGGATCGACAGGATTTCCAATGTTGGAACCGATAGATGTGAGAGTAATCCTCCTATTTAAGACCATAGTTAGAAACAAATTTTGTTTGGTTTGAAATCGTATTAGATAGATGAATGCCTTGTTTACTTATAAATTCCTATATGGAGCCAGATTAATTACTTGGGTTATTATACCTCTATTTGGTTATTTTTAACAAGTATATTAATATTGAAGAAGCATAAATATGTATTATGTTACTAATAGAAGAATATTTAAGCAATTAAAGTTCATGAGTATTTTTAAATAAGTAAAAATATACTATGATAGTGGTTACTATGTGTGAGCTTGTATATTTGGTAAGAAGAGCTTATTTTATAAGATTATGTATACTTATTTCATATACTTTAGGTCATAGATGAGAAAGGAAGAATACAATAGAATTAATGTGATTATATATTAGAGGTATAAGTTCTTACAATTATTCTTGTACTAGTATTGTCATTAGTATAGTCCTCTTGTCAACTACTCAGCGGAATTTAATCAAATTGAATTACAGTTTTCTTATATGATTAGATGAAAATGAAAGTAATGTTTACAATTATGAGTTTATACACTCTCAAAAGATTAACATAGTTGCCTTGTTTAGACATAGTAAAAGCAAAAAATTTACCCCATTTTCTCAAAATTTACATTGAGGAATTCGGGTACATTACAGACTAGAACAACTACATAGTTTGTGGTAGGCCCCAAGTCAATAGGGATCAAATGGTTGAGAGATAGTTATGGAAAGGAAGACGGTTTGGATTTTTTTCCTCATATTTTTTTAGTTAAACATGTTCAATTGTGAGTTATCCATGCATAGCTACATGTCATCATCAACATTCTGCATGTTATTGTGCTAAGAGGCGCTCTACAACCCAGTATGAGGGAGATCTTGTAACGTTTGTTGATAAGTGTTGTAATGTTTCTTACTAAAAAAATAAAAAATAAAAAAAATTTTAACAATTCGCTAAAATAAATGTCAGCCATAAAAACAACCTAATATGGGAGAGATATTGTAATGTTCCTATATCACGTCCCCACCCCTCTACCAGAGAGAGAACATGACTTTAGGGCTATCAAATTCGGGAAATCTAGCCCCATGAACATAAACATAGAAAATGCATTGGAATAAAAATATATACAGATGCATAAGACATGTAAATACAGCAGAAGCAATTACATTTAGTTCAACACATTCAAGCATTCATCATGTTCATATTAATTCATAAACAAATTCATTGCAGGGATTAAATACACAAGAATACTTATCTTGAGAATAATCTTTCTCGCAACTAGCTATGTCACTGCAACATTCCACCCAACCATAGGCCAATGTGCTCATCAATCTCTATGCAGCACTGCCACGCGTGATCTGAGCATGATTCCACAAGGCATTAGGGAACAACAGGCTTACACACAACAATATCGTACATCCACAGTCAAGCCAACACACAGTTGGGTTTCACAGACTGTCCAGCCAAGCCAATGAATAACTCGATTCCATGGCTATTAAGGAAACAAACCAATTACATAAGGGTTCCTTGGACTTACTCAGCCAAGCCAACAATCACCCTAAACATAGCCAACCATCTAACAGATGGGTTTCTTGGACTTACTCTGCCAAGTCAACAAAAAAATGCACACAACAGCAAATTGCACATGTTGGGTATGAAGGAAAATGTTTTGCAACCAAAAATTATTTGGTGAAAGGGAAAACCACCCTCTGATAGCAAAGAAAATTTCACAAATTGTCCATGGGCGACAAAAATGAAATCGTTGATGGGAAAACAACCATGCATGAGCAAATACAATTTTAGGAACGTCCTTGGGCTTCACAGAGGTAAAAAAAACCTCATCAAACCCTCAATTTGTGGATCTAAATATAGAAAAAAAATTATGGCACTACAGAAGCAAAAACAACCTCCCCAAAACCACTGATCGTAAATCTCCTCTGGACATTCACACATCAATAACAAAACGGATTTCCCAACTTGGAGAAAGTTAGGAAAATGCAGAAAAATGTGAGGGAAGCTCCCAGCTTTCTCATGGGGGAAAAATAACCTCTTCCAACCCCAAGAATCGTGGTCCTCTTCTTCCCATTCGCCGGCAAAACAGAAAACGAATTTTAAGCACAGAGAAATGCAAAAAGCAACAAGAAAATCATGAGGGAGAAAGATCATCAACTGCGTGAGAGAGCCCAACCTCCATGAGAATGGGTGAGGAATGAAGGATATGGGTGAATAATAGCTTGGGCATGCATTTCCAAGCATTTACTTGCCCAAGAGTTCAAAAACACGTTTTCCAAAAATGGGTGGCTTCCAAAATTCGAATTTGACCTCCATACCTTTCCTATCCCAATGAAATAACTTCCTCAACCACTTCTATATGATTGGGCACAAAAGGAAAAAATGGGTATTTTACCATTTTATGGGTTTTACCTTTGACATTTGGCTTTTCCCCATTGGCTCAAAGGTTTGAATATTTCCCCCTCCCTATTCCTTGTGAAATCATGCCCCCGTCTCTTTAACGTTGCCACACATAGATAGTTGTGGTATTTTTATTCATTTTCATTTTTACTGTGGAAATTGAACCCAAGTGATAGAATAATTACACTCACAAAATTGCTAATCAAACATGCAAAATTCACACCAAAGGAGACTGAGATTGGATCATAACACTAATCTGTATTAAGTAATTGTACAATATCCAACCTTATGAAGTAATAGGATGCTCAAATATATAATTACATGAGTGGTTCGAAAGCATAAGGATGCTATTCGAATTGGTCAAAAAGCAGGCTTACCAAAACTAGTCAAATCCCCCATAGGTGCATAAAGATGTTTCCAAATCTATGAAGATGCTCACAAATTTGCTAGAGCAAGTGGGAAAGATAAAGAGTGATGGAAATACAACTCATTCATTATTTTATTTGGAGAAAAAGAGGGAGGATGATGTGGGAAAAAACCAAGGCAGTTACACCTAAACTAGCTTTTCCTTTTGCCTTAAAATTGCAGTAAAGAAAGGGAGCTTTCAGAAGAAAAAAAGAATGGTGCTTCAGTAACCAGGAATAAAAGAAGACTTGATAAAAAAAATTCCAATATGTTTCTCAAGTGCTCCATGACCCATTTTTAGCATGTGTTGACTTCTAGGACATGTGGAAGACAACTAGCATAGAATGAAATCTAGGAATCTAGGTAATTAGACAAAAATAATTAATTAATGTCAAATTTGGGTAACTATGGGTTGATTATTCTAACACCCCCAAGCCTGACTTTATGAGTAAATATCAAAAAACTATAGGTCCTAGCAACAAGGCTTAGTCACCCTTTACATACTGCTTGTCCATACAACCAAGGAAAGAGGCAAAAACCTAGTGGGTCCCTTAAACATGGACATGAAACAAAATTTGGAAATCTTATCATCAATCATGATTCACATCATGATCAACAATCTCCAACAGTGGTTTGAGATTGTTGAAGGTCTCTCACAAAAAACTTTGGTGAAGATGTCTGCTACTTGTTTTGAAGATGCACAGAAGAGTAGAACAATGGTACCATCATGCACAAGCTCTCTGATGTAGTGCATATGGATATCAATGTGCTTGGTTCATTTCCTATGAACTAGATCATTGCAGATTCGAATGGTGATTTGATTATCACAGTAGATAATAGTTGAAAACTATGATTCGAAGCCACATTCTCCAAGTATCCCCTGCAACCATAAACATTGAGTTGTTGCATTTACAACTCCTCTATACTCTGCTTCTATAGATGAGAGTGCTATGGCACTCTGCTTCTTGCTTGACCAACTTATTCGTCATTTTGCAAGAATGAACACATATCCTGATGTAGACTTTCGATCTATATTGTCACCTGCCCAATCACTGTCAGTAAATCCAACCAAATCAAGATCAGATTTTGCTTTGTAGAAGATCCCATGAGTTTTTGTTCCTTGAGCAAAGTTTAGGATTCTCTTGGCTGCTCTCCAATGGATCTCATGAGGCTGATCCATGTATCTTGAATCCACACTAACTGCATAAGATAAATCAGGTCTAGCCTGTTTAAGATAAAGAAAACACCCAATCAACTGCCTATACAGTGTATTATTTACCATAGGAGACAAACTTGCTTCTTCAAGCTTAACTCCTAAAAGGAATGGAGTCTTTCCTGGATTGCAATATTTCACGTTGAACTTGATGAGAAAATTTGAAGCATACTTGAACTGATGAACTTTGATTCCATGTTAGGATTGAGGGATTTCGAGACCCAAGAATTGGCTCAATAATCTCAAATTTGTCATGGAAAATGCATGGTTCATTGCATCCTTCAAGGAGGCAATATCTTTCTTTGAAGTTCTTGTAATCAGTAGGTCATCCATATATAAAACAATAATCATCAAGAAACCATGAATTACCTTCAAATAAACATTCATATCAGACTTGCATCGAACAAAACTCAATGACAGCAGAAAGCCATCAATTTTTGGCATATCAAGCCTTGGGGGCTTGCTTGAGCCCATACAATGATTTCTTTAACCTGCATACTAAAGATGGATTAGAAACAAACCCTTCAGGTTGCTGCATGTAAATCTCTTCAGTGAGATATCCGTTTAGGAAATCACACTTCACATCCATGTGATGTACTTCCCACTGTTTCGAAGTTGCAATGGCTAGAGCTAGCCTTATGGAGTCCATCTTTGCCACTGGTGCAAAGGTTTCATTGTAGTAAATACCATGTACTTATGGGTAGCCCTTGGTGACCAATATTTCCTTATATTTCAAAGGTGAACCATCAGCAGCAAACTTAGTCTTGAATACCCACTTACACTGAACTAGCTTCCTCCATGGGGGAAGATCAACCAGTTCCCAAGTGTTGTTGTTCTGGAGCGAGCTGAATTCTTCTTTCATGGTTGTTTTCCATCTTGGATCATGTGCTGCATATTCATATGTCTATGGATCTTATTCAACCATCAGATAGCACTTCTCAGCAAATAGAGGATCTTTCACACAAAGGGCACTCTCAAATTGAGATCTAGTCCTCCTAGTGTCATTAGGATTTCTAGCTAGTTCCCCAGCTGCATCAATGGTATTTGATGCCCATTTTGGTATTGTAGTACTATTAGGATCTACAATTAAATCATCATTATCAGACATATAAGAATCAGCAAAATCATTAGTCTCTTCACTTACAATCCATGGTTTTGGTGATGAAGAGGACTCTCCAACTTCAACTGCTGCAAAAGGCTCTTCTTCGAACTGAACACTTCTTTCAATGAAATTTTTGTTAGTGCTCAAGTTGATCATCTTGTACCCTTTTGAATCTTTAGAATACCCAACAAATAGGCACTCTTGGCTTTGGGGTGGCAAAGCCTTTCTCTTTTCAGTTGTAATTCTAGCCCAAGCCTTTGAGCCAAAAATCCTGAAATGGGTCACATCTGGATTGTGCCCACTCCAAGCTTCGAAAGGAGTGATACCATCAAGATACTTGTGATGCACCCTATTCTGGATGTAGGATGCACATTTTATAGCCTCGTCCCAAAACTTTGGTGGCAAATTTTTAGCCTCCATCATGCAAGTTGCCATCTCTTTCAGTGATATGTTCTTTCTCTCAGCAACACTATTTTGTTGTGGTGTGTAAGGGATCGAATGCTGCATCTAGATACCTGCATCTTTGCAATACTGAATGAACTCAGACTTGACATATTCACCACCATTGTCAAATCTGAGGATCTTGAGTCTCTCCCAGGCTGGTTTCAACCAAGGCTCGAAAAACCTTGAAGAGGTCAAAAACTTCAAACTTGTGCTTTAGGAAATAGACCCAACAAAACCTAGAAAAATCATCTATGAAGGTGAGTGAATATTTGGCTTAACTCATGGAAATATGAGGGGATAGACCAGCAATGTCACCGTGGATCAACTCAAGAGGCGCAGAGGTTCTCTCATGACTAGCTCTCTCATACTTGTGCTCTGGGTGTTTTCCTGAGATACAACCTTAACAGGATCCCTTAGAAAACTTGATCTTTGGTAACCCTATGACCATATATTTTTCACTCAAGACAAAAAGATACCTATAGTTCAGATGGCCAAATATTTCATGCCAAAACTTGCTTGCTTCATTAGCATGAATAAGAAGAGCAGAGGGGTTTGAGTAGGGTAGAAAATGGGAAAAATTGTATACCTTCGAAGTGTGGTCAACAACACCTTTTTCTATGACTTTACCATTTGAAATCTCAGTGATCTCAATTTCTTCAGGGGAGAAGATGACCTTCTTTCGAGACCTAGTGTGAGTCATCTAATACACTGACAAGAGATTAGAGGCAAGACCTGGAACATACAACACATTATTGAAATTACCATGGTCAAGATCAATCCTACCCTTCCCCAAACTGTCAGTGAGAGAGTCATCTCCCAAAATTATTTGTGGACCTTTCGACATTTCAAGAGAGGAGAATGTCTCCCTTGTCGAAACCATATGTCTATAAGCTCCAGAATCAATGATGAAGCTAGGTGAGCTTGATGTGCTAGCAACCAAGGCATGTACTCTCTCTCTGTCTACTTTGAGCAATTAGGAAGGGAGATGTTATTCTTCTCCAGGAGTTGGGTCAACATGTCAATTTTCTTCTTCATACAAGAGCTCTCATGATGATAGCCCAACTACAGTATGCGCACTTGCTCATTTCTCCTTTATTCTTATTCTTTTGGGAGTTCTTCTTGGAGCCTTGGGGATCCTCTTGAGACTTTGACTTGTCTCTCTTTTGCTCAGATGGATTTTTAGCTTTTTTCTTGCCTTTTGAATCCACCCTTGAATCTCCAGCAACCAAAGCTTGGTCTTTGGAAGTTTTGATGGTTCCCATCATCACCAATTTATCTTGCTCCTGGGTGAGGGATTCCATGGACTCTACAGGCTTAGGCATCTTCCAGGCTCATGCTGTCAACTTGGTGGCATGGAAGGTTGAAATAAACACTGAGTAGTCAGGACCAATCTTAGAGAGTATGGACAATACTAGTTTCTCTTCCTTCTTTTCGATCCCACACTATTTTAGCTGCAAAACGAGGGCCTTAAACTTGGAAAAGTAGAGTTGCAATGATTTGAAGCTACTGGGACTGAAGGAGATCAATTCATTCTCTATTTGATGTCCTCTCATCTCATCTATATTTCCAAAAATCTCTACAATCTTCTCCTAAACCTCATTAGGTGATGTCAATCCATCAAGATGAAAGAGGAGGTCTCTTGAAATGCTCAAACACAAAAGACCATAGCCCTCATCCCTCCTGTTGTGCCATTTAATTTTATCTGCAGCTGCATTGGTCTCTACCTCAATTTCCATGGTAAACCTATAGAGACCTTTCTCTCTCAACAATATCTCCATCTCAGCTTTCCACTCAAAGAAATTAAATGGAGTCAAGATGATCTTCTGAGATTGGTCCATAGCTCAGCAATTGTGCCCTCCAGTCAACAGAATCTTCTCCCAGTCAAGATTTCGAACCTACAATAGCAATATGGAAGGAGATAAATTGATCTACAAAGGCTCTGATACCATGTGGAAATTTAACCCAAGTGATAGAACAATTACACTCACAAAATTGCTAATCAAACATGCAAAATTCACACCAAAGAAGACTGAAATTGGAGCATAACACTAATATTTATTGAGTAAGTGTATGATAGCCAACCTTATGAAGTAATAGGATTCTCAAATATATAATTACATGAGTGGTTTGAAAGCATAAGGATGCTATTCGAATTGGTCAAAAAGGAAGCTTACCAAAACTAGTCAAATCCCCCATAGGTGCATAAAGCAGTTTCCAAATCTATGAAGATGTTCACAAATTTGCTAAAGTGGGAAATCTAAAGAGTGATGGAAAGAAAACTCATTCATGCTTTTATTTGGAGAAAAAGAGGGAGAATGATGTGGGAAAAAAACAAGGCAGTTACACCTAGACTAGCTTTTCCTTTTGCCTTAAAATTGTTGTAAAGCAAGGAAGCTTTCAAAAAGAAAAAAAAATAGAACTGTGCTTTAGTAACCAGGAATAAAAGCAGACTTGCTAAAAATGTTTTCCATGATGTTTCCCATGTGCTCCATGACCCAGTTTTAGCATGTGTTGACTTCTAGGACATGTGGAAGACAACTAGCATAGAATGGAATCTAGGAATCTAGGTAATAAGACAAAAATGATTAATTAATGTCAAATGTGGGTAACTATGGGTTGATTATTCTAACATTTACATGATGTCTAAAAATATATTGTGCTTGGCTAGAACATAAACTATCAACATCGATTTTAATTGCTGAAACATAAAACACTAAATCCATGGTGGGGCCTTTGCCTTGAACTCCACACCCTGATCTAATACAATATTTACATCATATGCAATTTAATACCATGGGATCAAAACCGGGGTGTTACATCCTACCTATCAAAACAATAAAAAATTAAAAATTTAATTATCCGCCAAAAAAAATGTGAGGTCATAAAAACAACACAATATGGGGGAGATGTTGTAATGTTCCTACCTAACAAAAAAATAAAAAATAAAAAATTTAATTATCCGGAAAAAAAATGTTGGCCTGACACATGGTTTTAAAACCATGTGCAAGGCCTCCTAAACAACCTATGGTTTTATTGTACATGGTTTAGGAGGGCCTTGCAGATGGTTTTAAAACCATGTGCAAGGCCTCTTAAACAACCCATGGTTTAGGAGGGCCTTGCAAATGGTTTTAAGACCATGTGCAAGGCCACCTAAACAACTCATGGTTTTAGGAGGGAATTGCACATGTTTTTAAAACCGTGTATGGGGCATATGTTGTAATGTTCATTCCTAACAAAATAAAATATTATATGTCGGCCATAAATAATATTAAATATTAATAATAAAAATATTATATGTCGACCTTAAATAAAAAGATGTGTTTTTTGCTTTGAATCAAATCAATGACTATATATAGACACACCAAAGTGGATAGCTCCTTGAGTGAAATAATTAAGAAGAGGTTTGCATCTCGAGATATTTGATCCCTTTGGAAGCTTGATAGAGCCCATGCTGGTTCATTTAGCAACTATGAGTTATTTTTTATATTCTTTTACTTTTTCATCATTTACCTACCAGTTATTTTTTATATTCTTTTTTTTATAATTGTTTATTTCAAATTTTGAAATCAATCTTTGCACCCAAGAGGTGCATTCTACAACCCATTAGGGGAGAGATGTGTAACTCCTTCTGTGCTCATCCTAGAGTTGACATGTGTCCTTTATAAAAAAATTGTTATTAAAAATAACATGTCGGCTAAAATTTAATTTAAATTGTTTAGAATTGCATATATATATAACAACATAAATTAGATAAACTAAAATCATAAACATTGGATTACACATTTCATCCACATTTTCATTCTAAAAAAGGGTTTGCACATTGAAATATTTGATCCCTCTCGATGCTTGGTAGATCCCCTTTTAGATGGATCTATGCTGGTGATAGTACACTTGGCTCATCCTCATCCTCGTCCGTAGATAAAAGAGAATAGGTAGTAGTCCACCCCAAATCTCAAATAAAAACGTAACTAAGACCAAACTTCCAATTAGAAAACCACTTTCAAAATTATGATCAACTTTACAATTTAAAAAACCATTTATAACATTGACAAAATTGAGAATACGAAAAAACAATTACAAAATTATGATATTGTAATATTAACTAAGAAAATGTCACCTACCATTTGAATACTAATCAACTTAATCCTTATAATTTCAATTCAAATCCGAGTAGATAAGAAATTATTATTATTTAATTTCATTTTGGTTTTATTATTATTTGTTTTCTCTTTCTTTTCTTTTGGGTTTTAGAAAAAATATATATAATAATAATAATAATAATTTATTTTTAAGGTTATAGTCAAGTAGACAAATTTGGTATATAAGACCCTTTATTTGTGAAACAAGGGACCTCTTTTGTGTAGTTATGTAACTGCTAAAATCTACGAAAGTGTACATACCCTACCCATCTCCATTAGAAATTAAATTAAACAATTGTAAGTATTATTTTAATGAACTTTGTAATTCCAAGAAAAATAAATTAACAATTGTCATCTACTATTTGAATACCAACCAGAGTTATCTACCACGGGAATACCAACTAGTCTCACTTAGAAGAAGGCCAAACTTCCAATTTAAAAAAGTAGTTACAAAATTGTGACCAACTTTACAATTTAAAAAACCATTTATAACATTTACAAAATTAAGAATACCTTAACCAATTGAAAAAAAATCACCGAATACTAATTAACTTAATACTTATAATTCCGACTCATTATAATAAAGTATTATTATTTAATTTCCTTTTTGTTTTATTAATATATTATTTTTTATCTCTCTTTTTTGTAATTTATTTTTAAAGTTATAATCAAGTTAAACAAATTTGATATATATAACCTTTTGTTTGTGAAACAAAGACATCTTCTACCTAACCATTTAAGTGTTAAAATTTACAATATACTCTACCCATCCCATTTGAATTTAAACATTAACCTTTTAAGCAAAAACACACACACATATATATAAATTTACAATAATAAATCAATATTAAATTAGATTTAAAATAATAACCATTTAAGTGTTAAAATCTACAACATACTCTACCCATCCCATTTGAATTTAAACATTAACCTTCTAAGCAAAAACACATATATGTATATAAAATTAAATTTACTATAATAAATCAATATTAAATTAGACTTAAAATAATAAATAAAATTAATAGTAATTATATTTATTAATTTTTAATTAAATTTATAATACTTATGTCTATTAAATCATAATAATTCTATTTATTATATTAAATATATGAAAGCCATTTTATTATGAATAAAAATATTAAAACAAATTTAATAAGAAGATTTATTAAATATATAATCGTGCTTTTAATATTTAATATATGTTATCTGATTACCCGACTTGTATATTATCCAATCTACATTATAACTATTATTTTATTAGCCGACAGATACATTACGCATCATCACTTCCATTAAAGCTATTTATAATTTAAATTCGTTATAACCACTAAAAGTCATCATTACCAAGTTCTAAACTTATTATTATTATTATATTTCATATTTAACATATACAAATTTACTCCAAATTCAAGTGGAATTATATTCATTATAAATATAAGTGGTTGGAATTGTATAATTTAAGTATTTTGGAGAAGAGTATTTTGATTTTTTAATAAATTTAAATTTGGTGTTATTTAAATTTATTTAATTTAAAAATTTTAGATTTGGGTAGCAATAGGTGTTTTTTTTTGCACAAATTTGAATAAAATTAGTCAAAATTTTCAAATACAGGTTACAATTTTTTAATTCTAAAATTTTGGGTGCCTCAAAATGGGTTTATGAGAATACTGAATCCATTTTTACCATCCAAATTATCACACAGTTAACTTCAAATTTTACAAATTAAAAATTAAAAAAAAAAACCTGAATTCAAAATAAAAATTGAATTTAACAATATAAAATCCTTATTTAACCAAAAAAATTATTACAACAAAATAGCCCAAAAATAACCGTGAAAGTTTAAACAACATCGAAAGGAATAAGCTAGCTATGGAGCAAACCTCCCTCCATAGGACGGAGGAGGAGCAAAGTCAACGTTGACTTTGCTCCTCCTCCGTCCAATAGAGGGAGGTTTGCTCCATAGCTAGCCCACGCCACATCGAAACTTTAAACCCACACGTTCGTTGACTTTGCTCCTCCTCCGTCCTATGGAGGGAGGTTTGCTCCATAGCTAGCCCACGCCACATCGAAACTTTAAACCCACACGTTATTAAAGAAAATTGAAGCCACGTTTATAACTTTATGACCACCATTCATGTTTGATTATTTATTGTGAGGCACCGTATGTTTTAAATATTAATTTTGTAATGAAAAATTAATGCTTTGTAGGTCAACTTCATCATGCTAAAGCAGATGGACCACCTACCAATCCACCAGCCACTAGTCAAGTCTGGAATATGCCACTCAACGTTATATCTGTCATCTGGAATATACCATTGAAATATATGCCAGTCAATTTCCTCTTACAAAAAGTACGTCATATCTGTCATAGCACAACTTTTGCACGTTATCGTTACATGTGATCACTTTTGCATAACTTAAATATAGTTTTTTCCCTTAAAAAAATGAGTGATTACTTTGATCATTATTATTGAATTGATCAAAACTCAGATCACACACACCGTGCAATCAACCAAGTTGCATGAACAGTCCAACAACATTTCTACTCCTAACAAATTTTGGTTGGGCAACACTTCCAGTCCTAACAAATTTTGGTTGGGGCAAAGCAACCAAATCAGGTCAGAATGAGTGTAGAATCAAAGCTGGCCTAAAAGCTCCCACCAACTTACAGTTGAACCACTACCCAACTATAGAAGACAAGGTTGCTCAAATAATTTGACAAAGGTAAACAAATTGGAAAAGCTCTATTGAAGACCTCCAGAGAAATGTTCTCTTTCCTTCCCACTATGCTGGAACAATCTTGTGTCTCTCAGTATTGAGAGAATAGCAAGTGAAAAATACCATATGATTCCCAAAATCTCACCTTTGTAGGGATTTTTTGTTCTATAAAATAGAGAGAAAAAATTGGAAAAAACGCTAGAGTTTTCCAACTTTTCTGACTAGTTACAAATTTTATAATCTGTAAGGAACTTCTTCAATGTAAACAATATGTGATAAAGATGTAATGCAAAAAATTATATAAGTCATGTCAAAAATGAAGGATCTAGAAGATGAACTCACTTGGTCAAAGTTTCCAGTATTTGGCATCTATACTTCAAAAACAGAATATAAGGCTTTATGGGAAGATGGAAAGGTGAATTTGGAACTCTGTTGGGAAATTGAAGTGTCGTATCTTTATGTACATGGTATGAAGTAACAAAGTACTAATTTAGAATATAGTTCAGAAAAGTTGGCAAGTGCAGGAATGTGAAGAGACCATAAATCATTTATCATTGACTTTCTCAGATACAATGTTACAATGCAAGTGTGGAAAGAGGTGAAGACTGTCACAGCCTATGTGGTGGCCTTACCATTGAGGAAAGGAAAGTATGAGGCATTGATGTGGGAATAGACTGTCACAGCCTAAAAGATGTATGTGATGGCCTTAAAATTGAGGAAAGTATGAGGCACTGATGTGGGACTAGAGTAATTAAAGCTGTAAATGCATTGCCTTACATCATTTGCTGGGGATGTATGGCTTGTGAGGAATGCAAGTGTATTTGAAGACAGGAGTATTGTTAAGAATATGTATTTGAAGACAGGACTGTTCCAGCTTTGCATTTATTTGTCTGAAATATACCTATTTTAATGGAGCCTTCCAAAATTATTTCAAGTGGAGGAAGAGGAGTCCTATTTTTAAAGGATACTCATGTCATCAAATTTAAAAGAAGTATAGGCATAAACATCTTTGCAGAATTGTTGGCATTAACACCAACACTTAAGCCCATTCAGAAATGTGCTTCCAAAACACAAATATTTGATGATTCATTAATACTGACCAAGTATATGTACAGGTTATGTAGATTGGAGAACTTTATGTTAAGGCCAATCTGTGAGAAGATCCAAAAACTGAAGGATTTATTTAATAATATTCACTTTTATCATGTATATAAGGAGAGGAATGAGGTGGCAGACAGATGGTTAGTGGATAACTTTCAGCTAGATAAGTAGCTTCCATTGAGAGCTAGCTAATGTGTTGACTTGAGAGGGAGGCCCAGGTTTGATTTTCTATAGGAAGTTTACAATCCTTCAACACCTTGTGCAACTCTGATGACAATTAAGCAGATCGTTTTTCCACCCAACACTAAAGCTACTTCTACAGTCGAGAAGAAAAAAATTGAATATAAAAAATATGTATATTATACTTACGTTGTGTATATTATAAAAAGATCCCAAGGCTAAACGATTTATTTAATAATATTTCTTCCATTGGCTCCCAGAGTGTGGCATCTTTTAGAGGAAGTGGACATCTCCACGGAATTTGATCACCCTTTTTTATTTGACATTCTTTTTTATAAAGGTTGTATTTGTTAATAATGAAAAATAAACTAATGTGTTTACGGGAAGTTTTTGTAACAAGCATAATCGGCAGCAATTTTACTCATGTAACTTATTTCATAAAGTATATAGTGCATGGTTGGGATACTTAATTGTGTAGTAGGTTGAGAAGCTAAATGTCCATCGTGTAATCTCCTTGAAATTGATTAATGAGCTTCAATACTTTGCTGCGTGGATGTTTCCCCTTACGAGGTTTTACCACATTAAATCGTTGTTCTCAATAGTGTTTCTTCTTTTAATGTTTAACAAGTGGTATCAAAGCCACATGAGGTGATGGAGGAGAGACATTAGAGAGGACCACGTTATTACTGGGTTGCTGAACTTGGATTGTGGAGAGGAGCCTGCACCCGTGTAAAGGAAGAAGTGTCCGGTTGCTGACTGCACATGGAGAAGGGGGCCACAGGCTGCCATCATGGAGATCAATGTTGATCGTTGTTGACTGTTGAGATGAGCCATTCCGCTGCCTTTTCTAGGACCGTGGAAGTTTTCTAGACGTGGAGGATCCCATTGCCTAGACCGTGGAAGTTAAAGTGGTTGTGCAGTTGAAAGAACCAGCCACTCTTAGACGTGAAGAAGTCAGCTTTGTCTGCCGAGAGGAGCATGTGGAGAAGAAAGACTGCACTTGCTATTGGACATGAAGAGGAAGTTGTTGTTGCTGCTTGGAAATCGATGCCTACTCATGGAGGACTGTGACTTACTTGCTGCTGAATGTGACCGTGAATGAAGAGAGCCAACGTGTGTGAAGAGGATCATGAGGTAGAGTCTATTGCATGTGTGTTGAACCTCGTCCGTGCACTGAGGAGTCTGCAGAGAAGAGCCATGTCTCCATAGTTGGGTGAAGTGAGCTCGTTTGTCGTTGTTGGATGAGAAGAGAGTCGGAGTGCTCCGGAGTATATATCTTTTTTTATTAAATTTCACAACAATGTCTAGTACCAAGTTTGAAATTGAAAAATTGAATGGTAAAGATAATTTTGAACTATGGAAATTAAAGATGCGGGATCTATTAGTACAGCAGGGGTACATAAAGCCTTAAACAGTTAGAGAAAGATACCTTTAACTATGACAGAGGGTGAATGGGAGGAATTAGATTCCAGAGCGCTTAGCACAATTCGATTATGTCTTGCGGATGATGTGTTGTTTAACATTGTTGGAGAAAAGTCAGCAGCAAGCCTATGGAGTAAGTTAGAAAGTCTGTATATGACCAAATCTTTGACAAACAAAATTTACTTGAAGCGACAGTTGTATGGTATGAGAATGAAAGAAGGTACGAAGATAGCAGATCATTTGAATGTTTTTAATACTCTTATTTGTCAGTTGAAGAGTATGGATGTTATAATTGATGATGAAGATAAAGTAGTCAATCTTTTATGTACTTTACCTAAATCTTAGGGTCAAGTCGTTTCTTCAATTAGCCTTAGTACAACTGATACCTTAGAACATGACAATGTGGTTGGAACATTATTGTCTATGGAATTAAGAAAGAAATCTAGTCTTAAAACCTCTTCACCAAAATCTTTGGTTGTTAGAGGTCGATCCAAAGAGAAAGGAGAAAAGTCGAGGTACTTCCAAGCCTAAATCAAAGGGCAAAAAGAGCAAATTAAAATGTTGGTATTGTAACAACACTGGTCATCTCAAGAATGACGGTCGAAAAAGACAAGAATCCAAGAAAGATGACTCCAGATCAGTGGCAAATTCAGTTAAGTCTGATTCAGGTACGATCAATGAGGTTTTGTCCATTTGTAATGTTTTTAAATATACTGAAGAATGACTATTAGATTCTGGTGCTTCGCACCATATCTGTCCTCATAAAGATTGGTTTGTTTCCTATCAAACAGTTAATGATGGAATAGTTATTTTAGGAGACAATCATTCATGTAAGACTGTTGGGGTTAGAAGTGTTAAAATTAAAATGTTTGATGGAGTTATAAGAACACTTACAGATGTTAGGCATGTATTTGAATTAAAGAAAAAAATAATTTCTTTGGGAGTGTTGGATTCTTGTGGTCATAAGTTTACAGGTTTAAGTGGAATATTAGAAGTATCTAAGGGTGCTTTAGTGGTCATGAAAGCACATAAAACAGGAAACCTTTACAAACTGGTTGGAAGAACTCAAGTTAATGATACATCATTAGTATCTGAAGTGCAGTCAAGATCCACTTAATTAAGGCATCAATGTCTTGGTCATATGAGTAAAAGACGACTTTAGGTATTAATGAATCGTAAATTGCTTCCAAATCTGAAAACTCTGAATTTGATGTTTTGTAGACATGTATATTTGGAAAGCAGTGTATATAAAAATTCAAAGCAGGTAGCCATGTTAGTAAACGTGTTCTTGACTACATTCATTCTGATTTGTGGGGTCCATCTCCTACCATTTCCTATGGGGGAGCATCATATTATGTATTGTTTGTAGATAATTTTTCAAGAAAAGTTTGGGTCTATGTATTAAAAAGAAAAGATGATGTGTTTAACACATTTAACCAATTTAGAGTTATGGTGGAAAAACAAAATGACAGGACAATCGAGTGTTTAAGGACGGATAATGGAGGTGAGTTTACTTCTTTAGAGTTTGAAAAGTATAGCAAAGAAGAAGGGATCGTAAGACATAAAACAAATGTATACACTCCCCAGCAAAATGCCGTTGTAGAGCATATGAATAGGACTCTTCTAGAGAGAGTAAGGAGCAAGCTTAGTAATGCTAATTTGGGGCAAGAGTTGTGGGCAGAAGCAGTTTCTACTGTTGGTTATCTAATAAGTCGGTCACCATCAATGGCAATAAATTGTAAAATTATGGAAGAGGTATGGACTGGTCATCCTTTTGATTATTCGAATTTGAAATTTTTTGGTTGTGAGGCCTATGCACTTACTCCTAAAAATCAACATTCTAAGTTAGACCCTAGATCAAAGAAGTGCATTTTTGTTGGATATGATGATGTAACAAAAGGATATAGATTGTGGGATCCTACTACCCACAATATTGTCATTAGCATAAATGTATTTTTTTATGAAGCTTCTCTGATTAAATCAAAAAATGTAAGAGTTCATGTGGAACAAAAACATGTACTATCAAAACAATTAGTTCAAGTGGAGAACCAGGCTTCTCTTGACTCGGAAGCAAACAGAAGTTTTTGGTGAGAGAGAAGTCATAGAAGATGAAGAAATTCAAGAAAATATGGAAACCCCAAAGCCTACACCAAGAACCCCGCGGCCTACACTGAGAAGATCAATAAGGGAGAGAAATCCTCCTAAGAGATATACCGATTTTGTTTCATCTGTTTTATTTATTGACTATGGAGAACCTTCTTGTTTTCAGGATGCCATTGATTGTGATGACAATGCTAAGTGGGAGATGGCAATGAAAAAAGAAATGGATTCTTTGGAGAAAAACAAAACATGGGAATTGGTTGAACTCCCCAAAAATAGAAAATTTGTTGGGTGTAAGTGGGTCTTCAGGTTGAAGAAAAGCGTTGATGGTAAGGTTGAAAGATGCAAAGCCAAATTGGTCGCAAAAGGACACTCTCAGATGGAAGGTATTGACTATCATGAGATTTTTTCACCAGTTGTCAAGCTTGTATCTATTTGTATTGTGTTAGCATTAGTTGCATTGCTTGATTTGGAATTAAAACAACTAGATGTTAAAACAACTTTCTTACATGGAGATTTAGATGAGGAGATTTATATGGAACAACCAGAAGGTTTTGTGCAGCATCATAAAGGAAGATTAGTTTGCAAGCTCAAAAAATCATTGTATGGCCTGAAACAGTTTCCCAGGAAATGGTACAAGAAGTTTGATTCTTTCATGATGAGCCAAGATTATATTAGAAGTGAATATGGTCATTGTTTATACTTCAAAATGTTAAATGACATATTCATTATCTTAGTGTTGTAAGTTGATGATATGCTTATTGTGAGTAAAAGCATGGTCGAGATTAATAGGTTGAAGGCTCAGATGGTCAGGACTTTTGGTATGATAGATCTTGGAGTCACCAAACAAATCTTGGGTATTGAAATACACTGAGATAGAAGAAATGGTAAACTTAGATTTTCACAAAAAAAGTATGTTGAGAAAATACTTGTAAGGTTCGAAATGAATAAGACAAAGCCTGTGAATGTTCCTTTGGCTCCCCATTTTAAGCTTTCTTCACGTTTATGTCCTAGTAGTGTGGAAGAAAAATGATTATATGTCTCGTGTACCATATGTCAATGTAATAGGATGTTTAATGTATGCAATGGTGTGTATTAGACCTAATATTTCACATGCAGTAGATGTTGTTAGTAAATACATGGAAAATCCGAGAAAAGAACATTGGGATGCAATGAAATGGGTGCTTCGATACCTAAGAGGCACAAGTGACTATTGTGTCTCCTTTGATAATAACAGTGATTCTGCATGCAATTTTGTTGATTCAAATTTCGCAGGTGATTTGGACAAAATAATGTCTACTTCAATTTATGTCTTTACTCTTGCAGGTGAAGCCATAAGTTGGATGTCAGAGATTCAGGAAACAGTTGATTTATCCACTACATAGGTTGAATACATTGTTGCCTCACATGCTTGCAAAGAGACGATTTGGCTAAGAGATCTGCTTAGAGAAATTGGAAGGTTGCAAAACGGTGTGCATGTTTTTTGTGATAGTCAAAGTGCTATACATTTGGCTACAAATCCTATTTATCATAGTAAAACTAAACATATTGATGTAAAGTATCATTTTGTAAGACAAACCATTAGTGAAGGTGGAGTAGCTCTGAAAAAGGTTCATACTCAAAAAAATTGTTCAGATATGTTTACAAAATCGGTGTTATTAGAGAATCTACGATGGTGTGTAGTTTCTCTTGGTTTGAAAAAAAGGTGATAAATAGTCTTGGGCAAAGTATTAAAAATTTTGTTGTCAAGGTGGAGATTGTTACTAATGACAACTAAACTAATGTGTTTACGAGCAGTTTTTGTAACGGGCATAACTGGCAATAGTTTTACTCATGTATCTTATTTCATGAAGTATATAGTGCATGGTTGGGACACGTGATTGTGTAGTAGGCTAAGAGTCTAAATACCCATCGCGTAATCTCCTTGACACTGAGTAATGAGCTTCAATACTTTGTTGCGTGGATGTTTCCCCTTATGGGGTTTTACCACATTAAATCGTTGTTCTCAATAGTGTGTCTTCTTTTAACGTTTAACAGTATTAGTCTGGTTAATAGGTACAAATGATAACTAACATCAGAGGCTTTTGTTTTTAAAGAGTTTTTTCAAGGTGATATTTTCATTTCGATTTTGAAGTGGATTAAGGAAATAATGGCTCTATATGAGAATACACATATGGACAATTTGAGAGAAACTGTGATGACGATTGTTTGTGTTTTGGCATTGAGTCTATTGGGTTGATATGTAGATCTATTGATGATAGATGCTTCTGATATAGTTCACATATATGAAATATTGAAAAGCATCTTTAAAATGTTATTTTTTTTAATAAAATTATAATCCTTTAAAAAAAATGATACACCATTAAAAAAAACTAAAACCTGCTATTAAGATGGTCAATTTGACATTAAATTTGTTTTTATTAGAAATGGTTAGAAAATGTACTCAAAAGATAAATCATAAGATAACATCAAAAGGATAACAATGTGAGTAGTAAATTGATTCCAACAATCTCTAAGATGATAACATTTCCAGTGATAAGATTTTAAGATAACAATGTGAGCAGTAAATTGATTCCAACAATCTTTGAGATGATAATAATTCCAATGAGAAAAGATTTTATTATCTACTATCATATAGAAAATGTGCAAATCTATTCACATGGCATTCTATTGTAAAAAACAAACATAAATTTAGAAAAGGGATATAAAGTTGACACCAAACCAACAATCTCAACAACAATATTTCATTTAAATAAAACTTTAACGATTTAACATTGATTCAACAAAGCTTTTTTATTCAGAAGAAAAAAGTAGTTCCTTGATATTCCATGGATTCAAATGTAACATATACAAATCCAGGATACATCATATCCATGTGTATCATGAAGCTACAAAAAACCATATCAGGACAATCTCTTAGTCATACAAACTGTACAAAGCATCCAAAGCACCAAAAGGTGATATAACCTCAAGCAGTCAAAGAGAGCCAGACATCTCTATCAGAGAACAATCTGCATCGTCCAACAAGGGCACATAAGGAGCACTGAAAGCATATCCAAGGAAGTACCTAGGGAGGATGAAAAATACTTTTCCCCCAAAGGGTCTATGGCTGATATACAACGATAAAACTAAAACACCAAAGGAGCCATGTAAGAGGGTCAAGAGCTAAAAAGCTCGGCACATATCTCAAAAGATGAATAATGTCATCCAAAATACGTCAAGGGGCTCTCAGCAACTTTAGAAGAACTGTAAAGTGTCGCCCCCAATTTTCTCTCCTTCCAAAAGTTCAGAGAAAGAGAGTAGACCCGACTCAAGAACAAGTGTTTCATTTAATAAACCATCAACACGCCTATTGTGCTCCCTATAGACATGTTGAAGGTTTATTGCGCCGAGAGGCGCTCTACAACCCAGTGTGGGGTAGATCTTGTAACGTTACGTAGTAGATCTTGTAACGTTGTAACGTTACGTAACGTTGTAACATTATGTAACGTTACATAATGTTATGTCAGCCGAGAGGCACTCTACAGCCCAGTATGGGGTAGATCTTGTAAAGTTACGTAGTAGATCTTGTAACGTTGTAACGTTACGTAACGTTGTAACATTACGTAACGTTACATAATGTAATGTCAGCTATAAAAAAAATAGAACATAATGTTATGTCGGTTATAAAAAAAAAAATAGAACATAATGTTATGTCGGCTATTAAAAAACACAATATGGGGGAGATGTTGTAATGTTTTTACTTAACAAAATAATAAAAAATGTTGGCCTTGCACATGGTTTTAAAACCATAAACCATGTGGTTTGAAAACCATAAACCATGTGCACATGGTTTACATATGGTTTTTATGCACATGGTTTTAAAACCATGCACATAGGTAATAAATGTCGGAAAAAAAAACCTAATATGGGGGAGATGTTGTAATCTTTCTAACTAACAAAACAATAAAAAAGTAAAAATTTAATTATCAGTAAAAAAATATGGGTGAGGAAAAAAACACAATATGGGGGAGATATTGTAACGTTTTTACTTAACAAAATAATAATAAAAAGTTGCCCTTGCACATGGTTTTAAACAAACCAAGTGCATGGTTTTAAAACCATGTATGAAGAAATATTGTAATGTTAGTTCATAACAAAATAAAAAATAATAAAAAATATTATATGTGGGCCATAAATAATATTAAATATTAATAATAAAATATTATATGTGGACCTTAAATAAAAATATGTCTCTTTTGGTTTGAATCAAATCAATGGATACCTACAAAGAGATTTAATCCCTCTCAGTGCTTGATAGAGCCTAGGATTTGGATCTACGCTGGTAGTGAGGGAAGAGGCCATGGCTTCAGTAAAGCAAGAACACCAATGTTCCAGGTCCAAAACTATCAGTGTAGTCACCGAATTTGCCCAGTTTATGACAACCAAGGAGTCTCCAAAAATAAAAAGGGCAAGGAGACCGATGAGAGTCGAAAAATCAACAGAGCCCAGAGAGCCATCAGTTCAGCTCTAGTATTGGCGCTAGCACCACAACCCATCTTTACCTTGAAGAGATGTGTATGACTGCTTTGAATAATAAAACCAGCACCCCAAATACCTGAAGCAACCGCTCCATCGAAGAAACCAGAAGGGTACAGAAGAAGAGGAGTTTGTCCAATGGCTCTATGGTTCACCTTTTTACAATCGACCGGATAGGAATTAAAGAGGTCAATGATCCAGAGACAAACAATACCTATATCCGACTTGCGGTCGTAAAAAATACAGAGATTACGAGATCTCCAAATAATCCAGATGTAGAAATAAGGCAAGTATAGTTACTTGTGCTTGCTTTGCCCAACAATTCAAATTTTCCAATAATGAAGTATGTCTCCACGACAAATTCAGCTTATACCAAGAGGCAAGAGTATCTCTAACAACCTGCACAAAAAAACAATTAACAAATAAATGATCCACCGATTCGTTATCTCCTTTGCATAAACAACACCGGTCTAGGCCAATCCAACCCCTTCTTTTCAAATTTTCCTAGATGCTAATGTAGTTACCAGCACATAACAAGCTAAAACATTTAAGTTTGAGTGGTATATGCCACCACCATAGTTCTCTATACTGCCAACCAATTAAAATTTCAGAGTGAGTTGAGGCAATAAGTTCATAAGCCAATTTAGTTGTGACTTCTCCATTCTCCGAATTATGCAGCGAAAATATACAATCTTTCTATGGTGACTCTAATGCCCCCCTGAGATAGACCACGAATATAATGTGTCCACTCCTCCTTCCGTACATCGTCAAGATTCAGATCCTCCGCAGTCAGCCAATAAGAAGAAGAAACCGGACCCATACCATAGTTGCAGGCCTGACTTAAAGTAAAGATACCAAAATCATGAAGATAATCGAGAAGATCACGTGAGAGAAAATATGAAGTTTTCAATCCTGAGATAGGGTCAATGCCCAGCTTGATTGAGCCACCATCACCAACTCTCCAACCCAAGTTGCTACTGATCCAAGTGAGAACCTGAATGAAACCATTCCATACAAGTGATGTATTTTGCACAGAGAAAAAATGGCGACATAACCAATTTTCAATGGAGGTTTTTTTAAGATACCAGCGCCTAAATCACTTGGTTCCAAAGCCCCTTACTCGTGAGTACCAACCACAAGCTCTTCAGTCTGAACAAGATGCTAAACCACTCCAAATTTTTTATATTCCATCCACAATTTTATATTCCATCCACAAGAGAAAAAGGTCTTGATAGGAATTTCCAATTTAACATGTGTTACCTTGTTTCCAATTTACAAAGCTTATTTATTTACTCTAGCTGCTGAGAAAAGTGCTTCCAATGTACAAATATTCGGTAATTTGACATTGATTCAACAAAGCTGGCTTATTTACATGTTTTCCCCTTAATTTCTACTGCTAAAGCTTTCCTTTCACGCTAACACTTCCTCTAGCCGCTGAGAAAGGTGCCTCCGGTGAATCATTAGTAATTATAAAGTAGATTAAGAAGCTATAAAGTAGATTAAGAGGGATCATGTATATTGAAAAACCTTATGATGAGGCCAATCTATGAGATCTAAAAGCTGAAAGATTATTTAATAATATCTACTTTTATGAGGGGAAAGGAACGAGGTGTTAAAGTTTTCCTTTCACGCTAACATTTGCTTTAGCCGCTGAGAAAAGTGCCTCAGGTGAATCAATTGGAGTTGTAAAGTAGATTGAAAAGGATTATGTATATTGAAAAGCCTTGTGATGAAGCCAATCTATTAAATCTAAAATCATAGAGATTTTTTCAATAATATTTATTTTTATCAGGGAAAGGAATGAGGTGGTAGCCAGATAGTCCAAATAGTTTTCAGCTAACTAAGGTATTAGTAAAACACAAATATGAGAAGATCTAAAAGCTTAAAGACTTGTTTAATAATATTTATTGTTATCATGGGAAAGGAATGGGCTGCAGACTGATTGTCCAAATAGTTTTCAGCTAACTTAGGTGTTTTCAAAGCACACAACATTTGATAATTCACTGGTAAGTGAATGCAGAGGCTATGTATACTGAAAAACTTGAAAACTTAATCTATGGCTTTGCAATTTATTTAAAAATATGCACGTTTTGGAGGTAGTGGAGGGCATCTCCACTGAAATTGATCACCTTTCTTTTATTTAGACAATTTATTTACGAGATCCGGAGGCTTAACGATTTATTTAATAATATGCATGTTTTGGAGGAAGTGGAGGACGTCTCCACTGAAATTGATCCCCTTCTTTTTATTAGACAATTTATCCTTTTTTTTAATTAGACAATTTAGATCGCCGTTCTCTTTATTAGACGATTTATTTTTGTGTAAAGGTTGCAATGCTTTGGTTACTTGTGGATTTGATGATAATTGACAAGGGAGATTTTTGTTTTTTGAAAAGTTCTTCAGAGATATGGTCTAGTCCTGATATTTTTCTTTTGATTTTAACGTTGACGAAGAAAATACTTGATATGCATGGCCAGCTTGGGTGCAAATGTGCTGAATATAGTGTTTTAGCATGGACCTTTTGGGTTGATATCGGCTGAAATGTAAATCTGTTGATGATAGATGATTCTGATACATTGACCTATATTGCTCTTCTTTTTGAGTGTATATGAAATGCTGAAAAATATAATTTTGTTTTTTGTTAAATAAAATTACGATTATTTTTCCAGGAGAAAAATGTAATGCACCATTGATAAAGAAAACTGACAAGTATTATTAACTTGCTATTAAGGTATCCAGTTCCAGTAATATTAAAAACTAGAAGCAGAGGAGATTTACTAAAAAGGGCTGCAATATGTGCTTGAGAGGATAAAGCATAAGAAAACATCAAGAACATAGCAATGTAATCAGAAAGCTGACTCTGACAATCTCTGGGAAAGTAATATTTCCCAGTGAGAAGAGATCGCTTATTAGATCTACTCTGAAATAGAAAATGTACAAATATAAACACAGATTCTAATGCCGAAAACAAATATATAAATTTGGAAAAACAGTAAAAAGTTGACCACCAACCAAAACAACAATCTCAACAAGACAATATTTCATTGAAGCAAAACTCGAATGATTTGACATTGATTCAACAAAGCTTGCTTGTTGATAAGTTTTCACTTTAATTTCTACTACTACTCAACCACTCACCTAAAAGTTTAACGAAGAGAAAAACAATGAACTAAACAAAATTGCAAACACATGATTAAAATACATTCATTTCTTTCTCTTCTTTGGCGGCTGTAGAGACTCTTCATCCTCGTCGTCTTCATCTTCTTTTCCATCTTCATCCTCCCCATCATCATCATCCTCTTCTTCATCCCCTTCTCCATGGTCATCCTCTTCCTCGACAACTTCTTCCTCATCATCTTCATCCTCTTCGTCCTCATCACTACCAGCTTTTTCATTGTTGTCATTACCATCTTCATCATCGTCATCATCATCCTCGTCCTCTTCGCCAGCACCTCCTGCGCCATTGCCTTCGACGTTTTCTTCTCCACCATCTTCAGAAGAGACATCTTCGTCGCCTTCTTCTTCGCCTAGGTCTTCCTCATTGTCATCATCCTCATCGTCGTCGTCCTCCTCCTCATCCTTGTCATCTTCACTTTCACCCTCATCTTTACTCTTAGCTGCTGCCAATACCTTTACGGTACTACTCACCTTAACAGACATGTCAGGCCCATCAATGAACTCAACATCTAAAGCAGGCCTACTTATTTCTTTAGAAGAAGCCTGCAAGCAATACACTAAATGTAAGCAGCCATGCTTGGCCAATTCAAATAAATGTTCAAACCGTTTTTATCATTAATCTGTCTTTAAAGATCTTACACACCTCTACTGTAGGGGATCTTTCAACCTCTTCCTCCGATCTGCAAATCATAAGCCCCAATGAGTCCACATGCCAAGAGCAGATTTAGAATGACCAAGATCCAACCAAATACCTATACATATGCAGAAACGACATATCATGAACTAAAAATCACCTGGGATTGGTTCCAATCAACCGAGTTGCAAGTCTGCCCATAATATAAGAATCAAAACCAACCTGTAGCACTCTAACGCATCAGAACTACCAAACCAAGATATAATGTAAAGGTCAAGCACAAAATGTCAAAATACTATGCCCAACCATAGAAAGGCTATTTAATATTCACTCACACTAAAAGAACTCCACTTTCATATTTTTGCGCATATTTTGAATGAGAAAACAGAGACATCACACATTTAGCACTTGTGCTTCAATCAAATTTTCTTAAAATAATTGACAGCTGCAGACATAAGGAATCAAAATAAACAGTAACCCTTAGAACAAGCAGTCTTAAACAGTCTTACTATCTCAAGTCTGAGCTCGGCCAGAAAACTTATAGAAGTAAATCAGAAACCCCACAATCAATTCTTCTCCAGCGCTAAATCACTAACCATAAATCCCTATGCCGCTTTCACACAAATATATTGCATAGAAAGAGAAATAAAGATACATCTATCATACTTTTTCTGTAAAGCAAAACCAAAAACAAAAATATCAAGAGTAAAGAAAGAATAACAAAATATCAAGAGTAAAGAAAGACTATTGCAGACAAGCCACAAAATATAGTCCAAATCTAAGTTATTATCAAAAGTATTCCCATTCTGAAGACCATTATAATCTTAAATTTTATAGACTTTAAATTTGATAATAATTCTAAAGAAAACCTTATATTAAAACTACGAAAACAAAACAAGTTTCAAAATATTACTGTAGTTAACAATATTTCCCTTTTCAATGCCACTTGGACAACTGAGAAAGAAAGACATCAAAATATTACTGTAGTTAACAATATTTTCCTTTTCAATGCCATTTGGACAACTGAGAAAGAAATACAGCTCCATACAAAATGACAGAGAACTGACGAAACAGAAGTAAACCCCCAAAAAACCTAAAACACTAAACTCTGATAAATTCTTCGATTCCAAACAATATATAAACGAAAAAAGAATAAAAAAGTGTACTAGAGACCAACAATAGTGCCCTTTCAATGCCATTAGGACAACTGAAAAATACAAACCCATGAAAACTGGTCAGAAACTGCTGAAACAGAAGTAAACCCCAAAAAGTATAAGAAGAACTAACACAAGATACATCAACAATGCCTATCTTTCTAGAAAAGTTGACTCAAATTTCTAGCACAATCACAAATATTATAAAAAACTAAAAAATACCAGTACAAAAGTACAGAAAAATTTAGGTTGCATTTGCATTGACGTATAATTTTCAGAAAAATCAAGAATTCTTCCACTAGACAAAATCCATATTAACAACCCAAAAACATAATTTACAGAATATTTTAGTGCACATTTACACAGCTGTATAATTTTCACAAAATCAAGAATTCTACCACTAGACAAAGTTCATATTTACCAACTCAAAAAAGGGTATTTTAACCCTCCAATAATCTTTAGGATAAAAACTGTGTAAGAATACTTCATATTAACACTAATAACAAAGACTAGGGTTTCAAAACATTCACAGAACTAGGAATTTGGCTATTACCTTTATTTCCGAGTCAAATTTCTCAAAACCCTCGTCTCCATGGCCATTAATCTTTCTCAACAAAATAACAGAGGCAAGAAAAGCCTCAGCCGCCCTCTGAACAGAAGCTTCTAGAAGCAAACCCCAAGTCCTATGGCAAAAATAAATTTGCTGGGACGTAAGCCCTGCGGCGAGTTTCGAACCCATGACCTCCATAGAAATAACTTCACAAACCTTCAAAAGATCCCAGAGATTAAAAAAAACAGTAAATTTCAATTGAACAAACCCTTAAAATCCAAACCCTCACCAAGACTAAAATTCTCAGCTACGGCTATCCAGAGAAAGTAAAAATCCTATTACGAAAAAACAAATTCGACTAATATAAGAGCCAAAATCGACTAACATAAAAGCCAAGATAGTGGAGAAAATATCAACCTGGTTAAAGTCAGGCTTATTCTGTAGATAATTGAACGGCTGCGTCTGGTTCCATTCAGAAGACAAAACTGAGCATCAGAGATCCACGGAAACACCAGTTACGTCCTTCGCCATGGCTGAAGCTCAAACCTGAACCCTGGAAGGTCAAAGAGGACTCAAAAGTTATCAAATTTTATGGGGATTCGAGCTAGAGAACTCCTGCAACGTACCGAATCGACCAAAAGCAACCAATCCAAACGCAAAGAGAACCAAAGACTGGCCGAGATGGATTCTTCGTCGTGGGTCGAGCTCGATCTTGTAGCCGTGACCCTCTACTCGCCTTTACGGTTCATAAAATCCCTACAAGTTTTAGTCGCCGTTTACGGTTTTGGCAAGATTTTACGAGAGCTCCCTAGCGGGCAGATCGGGCAGGTCGGGTCGCCTTCCCCTCGCACAAGTTTCCGCTGACCGTTAGGACCCCTGCCCGGTTAGAGGGCTCTAGGGTTTTCGGGTGTGATTAGTTTTCCTCTATCATGGTCCTCCTGTTAATAAAAATAATAAAAATTAAGGTTGTGATTAATATTATTCACTTCAAAGTCTATGTTGGTCATTCACCTTTGGAAGGTCTTAACTTGGTGGGGGTCCATCTACTCAATTCCCTATGCATATGTGTCAGGATTGGCAGAGACCATCCACTTGTGATTTTTTAATTTTACCTATGGCATCCAATGGTTGTTATTTTGTTTAAACATGCTTTTAAGTCAAGGAATCTCCACTATACATTTGAAAATAAATGTGGTAATCAAGGGTTAGGTTGTGGTTTAGCTATGGTTGGGTTAGATTGGAGCGGATTTGGTTAGAATTATTTTGATTTTATTTTTATTAAAAAATTAAAACATTATGTCTTAAATGTTATTAAAAGTTCTAATTTTATGGAAGGAAGTAGTATAAAAGTGAAGGTTAAGTGGAAATTCACCCATTATGAGCTGTTTTAAATGTGTATAAAAAAATTAAATATGTGTAAAAATGGCTTTGAAGTATTGTAAGTGTGTATAAATATTTTAAATACATGTAAATGATTTTTAATAATGTGAGTAGTTATGAATTTTAATTTTATTTTAAGTGTATATAAAAAAATTTAATTCTAATTGACAAGGACATAATTATTTATGGCTGGTTAAAGGCACGTGTGGGCACAAATACCAAAAGCGGAAGTCATTGGTACCTGGGGTCTTCCTTTTTGTGCAAACACTTGGGGGATTAAGAGGTTACAAGTTCTTGGTGACTCAAGTCATCATCAATTGGGCCTTGGGAAAATCCCAAGTGATGTCCCTAGATTTAAAACATTTATCTCCCTAGAGGTCACAAGTTCAAAACCAATGGAGGGTAGGGTTGCTCATTGGCTTATTGTGACAAGGCTAAAAGGGTAGGCAACCCCTGGGATAGAGGCTCACCCTGGTGGGCTTCAGGGCATCTCAGCCCCTGCTAAGTCGCAAGTTATTGATTGTTGGATGTACTATTGGGAGGTTGTTGTTCCCATGGTAAAAAAAAAAAAAAAATCTCTTGAGGCATGATTTCACTTGGTTATCTTTCAACCATATCTATAGAGAACTAAATAAGGAAGCGGATTTACTTTCTATACGGGTTTTGGGAGATATGGACGGTAAAATCCAGTTTTCATTCTTTTTCGAGGGCTCAAGTATTAAAACAGGTACTGTGAATATGTTGTAGTCTTGTTCCTGTTTCTGGTTAGATCTGTTGCAGTCTTGTTCCTGTTTCTGGTTAGATCTTGACGTTTGGTGGATGGTATGCTTCCCCTATTATCTGTATTCGGGGTATTAACTAGTTAGATATGAATTACCAATTTTATGTAGCTTTTTGTAGTCAAATATGTTTATTTTCAAATCATTTCTTAATTTTAAAATTATATGTAAATTTAATATAACTTTTTATTTAATATAAAATTGTAATTTTTCCTTGGAAAAAAATTATATTAAAATAACAAAAACATTTATATGAAAAAATTGGATTTTAAACCTCTCTTAAGATCAAAAGTTTCATCATTAAATTATGAAAAGATCTTTAATGTTATATAGTTTTGATTAGATCCCCTAAAATTAAAACTAAAGTATATATCCTTTTGAGAGAGTTTAAAGAAAATTATAAATGAAGTTAATTTTCATGTATTGGATAGGCTGGTTGGTGGGATTGAAAGGGATTTTAATACCCTCGATAATAATTTGTTTTAATGGTGAATTGAAAACTTTGATAATAGGTAATGTTTTGGGGTTTTGAAGAAAGGTGTTAGTTGTTTTGTTAGTTGGTGGGATTGCAAGGGATTTTAATATCTTCAATAATATGTTTTAATAGTGAATAGAAAAGTTTGATAATAGGTAGTGTTTTTGGGTTTTTGAAGGAAGTTTTTTTGTTTTTGTTGTTTTTTCTTTTTCTTTTAAGGTTAATGAATTATAAATATATAGTAAGTTTGATGGTTTGAAATTAGAGGTGAAGTTATGTGAAGTATTGTGGAAAAGGTATTGTTAATATGGATATGTAAGTGGGTTGTTTAGTTTTGGTAGATTTTTCTTTTTCTTTTTTCTTTTTTTTTCTCTGATGAAAACAATGGAGGGAACATTTGGTTCATATGTAACTTTGATTCCTTATGTGAATAACAAGTTATATGTTTTTTTTTTATTGAAAAAATAGATAGTTTTTTGTTTTTGTTTTTGTTTTGGATAATCATTTTTATTTCGGGAGTATCAATATAAATGATATTTAGTTAGCTTGTAGTTTAAATGTTTTCCGAGTTTGATTTTTTCTACCAATTAAAATAATGAAAGGGAAACTAGTATATTTTGTTTGAAATCCTATAAGAATCACTTTAGATTAATGAAATTATAAATATCAATTATTAACATTGCAAAAATATCAATTTCAACTATCCAAAATTGCAATTTCAACAAAGATATTATGACCAAATTTTGGTGATAACAAACTAGAAAATTTAAAAAACACAAATCGCTTAGCCTTGTTTTTCAGTTAGTTAATCTCTATTGGAAATTGATGTGTCAACTTATAATGGTTGTAGGTGTCATATTTTTGAAGTGGTAGAATAATGGTATTAGACACTTTACGAGAACTATTACAATATTTTGTATCTGTAAGAGGATATTTGGTATGATGACATGTGTCATAAGAAAGTGAAAAAGAATAGTGGTAGAAGTGGCTTTGTGCCTAGATCCTCATTAATAGAATTGGTGATTCTTTGAGGATTGCACTTAATTTTCTTACTGGAAATATATGTATGTTTTTTTTTTGGAAAAAAAAGTGTTTTCAATAATAATAATCATCATTTACAAGGTGGCAAGTGCTAGGTGGGGGAGGTTGGTTACAACCGCAATGGATAATGTGAATTGATATATGCTTGCGGTTTGGAGGGTAACCTCTAACAATCAAGCAGAAGCCGTAGTTTTTATTGCAATGCCCCATCTAGCCAAAATAAATTATAATAACTATGCATGCATGGCAATTAAATATTAATAAAATGAGAAATAGATGATGTGCATACTTAAGATTAATTTTGGGGATAAGCTAAGAGGGGGATTAGTGTTGGCCACTCCTTGTAATGTTGGCCATGTTGGAATATTATAAACCCACTCACAACTTAGGATAAAATATTTAATCAATTTTGATTAATTTCCTACCCACTAGCCTAGATAGTTGGCATCCACTTGCACTACAAAGTCAACACTTGCTATCTATACCCCAGGAATGCTTTAATTCGTATTCTGGGTTGATATTGACCACTTCATTGACTCTCAGAATTACTAAGTACGCTTTCCTGTAGATTCTACCTTATTCTACTTTTATCCAACTTTTCTGTGGATAAGGTAAAGCTAGTTAACTAGGAAACCAGTATTTTTTGTTGCCCACCCATCCTCCATGATTTTCTCTCCATTTTCTAGGATTAGCATGTCTTTCCATCACTCTTGACAACTCACTCGTGCTTTTGCTAATTCGTGAGGTCCTTGAATGATTTGGGAAGTGCTTTAGTGTTAGGAACCCATGTCAATCCTTCTCTTTACCGTGTTAGTATATTGTTGTTGGACGCATATGCTTTGTAAGTCATCCCATAGTAATTGTTGATACATAGTTTGTGTTATTGTTGTTGGGCGCATATGCTTTGTAAGCTGCCTGTAGTATTTGTTGATCCATAGTTTATATTGGCCCATGGTTTTGACCCATAGTATTGGCGCCCATTTTTAGTATATAAGTGTGTGTTGAGGCCAAGGAAGGCACCGTGAAGTTATTTTGTATTGAGCTTGCTCAAAGGAGGTTGCCCCCTCGAAGTGGCCTGCGATTAATATAAAAGTGATTTTGAGTTTTGCTGCTATATCGTGTATTTTGATTAATTATTTGCTGCAGGGTCCTCACATCTGGTATCAGAGCACTTTCTTGGGCTTGTTGGGTGAAATTTCTGCCCAAATTTTTTTTTTTCGCTTCTGTTGCAGGTTCGGATCTGGGAATAATCCCTATCCGCTTAAGTGTGGGAAGTACTTGGGCATAAGCCCTAAAACTCATTGTGAGGAGTACCATAGGAACTCCGAAGTAGCTGGTCCATTGAGAGGACCTGCCAGCGAAAAGGGCAACAACCCCTACCTGATTGACTAGTTCCCACCCGTGAGGTAAACCAAGAGCTGTCGTTTGTGGCTAAGCGGTTATCAGTTTTACCTGAGCCATGGAGTGAGGGGTACTGCCCCAATACGCAAGCTGTCAGACAGCATTGGTGGCCGAGTGAATCCCTTGAACCGATAGGAAGCCGCACATACCTGGGGTCCATATCTATTTTTAGTTGCACAATCACAGATTTCCTCTGTCCAGAACTGTTGCTGGTAAGTTCCACGTCGTTGCAGATCCATTTGTTGCCAATCACTTCTGCGGCGTTGCAGATTCCACTATTTCCGATCACTTTCATGCCGTTGCAGATCCCTTCCTGAAAGAGGAAAAAAAAAGTATAAAATTCTGTTTTTCGGCCATATCTCCTTGGTTTCAACTCTGTTTTCCATGAAACTTCACTGACACCTCTGCAATTCCATTCTGCATATTTCATGCTTGAAGACCCTATCCCAAATTCCACTTCCCAAGACCCGAAATCCCACATTTGTCCATTTTTAGGGTTTTCCATAACTCCTTCGATTTTCACCCAAATGCCTTCAAATTCTGCCACCGTATTCCTTTCCTCATTCTGCTTCTTTGTCCCTCTCTACCAAATTTTCTCATTCTTTCACCCCGCTCCTAAAATCCCCATTTTTTGCTTCCCT